>SJXQ01009351.1:185016-221029 GCA_006408695.1 Aepyceros melampus
AAGCTCAACATTCAGAAAACGAAGATCATGGCATCTGGCCCCATCACTTCATGGGAAATAGATGGGGAAACAGTAGAAACAGTGTCAGACTTTGTTTTTTTGGGCTCCAAAATCACTGCAGATGGTGACTGCAGCCATGAAATTAAAAGGCGCTTACTCCTTGGAAGAAAAGTTATGACCAACCTAGATAGTATATTCAAAAGCAGAGACATTACTTTGCCGACTAAGGTCCGTCTAGTCAAGGCTATGGTTTTTCCTGTGGTCATGTATGGATGTGACAGTTGGACTGTGAAGAAGGCTGAGCACCAAAGAATTGATGCTTTTGAACTGTGGTGTTGGAGAAGACTCTTGAGAGTCCCTTGGACTGCAAGGAGATCCAACCAGTCCATTCTGAAGGAGATCAACCCTGGGATTTCTTTGGAAGGGATGATGCTAAAACTGAAGCTCCAGTACTTTGGCCACCTCATGCGAAGAGTTGACTCATTGGAAAAGACCCTGATGCTGGGAGGGATTGGGGGCAGGAGGAGAAAGGGACGACCGAGGATGAGATGGCTGGATGGCATCACAGACTCAATGGACGTGAGTCTGAGTGAACTCCGGGAGTTGGTGATGGACAGGGAGGCCTGGCGTGCTGCGATTCATGGGGTCGCAAAGAGTCGGACACGACTGCGCGACTGAACTGAACTGAACTGAACTGGAGGGAAAGGCCACAGAAAGGCCTTCTTCTAAATATAAGCAAGAAAAATACAAAACATAGATCATAAAACTTGTAAGTCACATGAATACATACATATCCTCAAACATATATGCAAAGAAAACAGAAACTATATCACCAAGTATGTAGGGGGAAGACAACTAAATTCCACTGCTACATATTTACTCAAGATAAACAAAAATGTATCTACCAAAATAAATGACTTTATAAGAATTTTCACAGTGACATTATTTAAAATATTAAAAATCTGGGGAACAACATAAGTGTCTACTAACTGGAGAAAGGAGAAGGCAATGGCACCCCACTTCAGTGCTCTTGCCTGGAGAGTCCCATGGACACAGGAGCCTGGTAGGCTGTGGTCCATGGGGTCTCGAAGAGTTGGACACGACTACAATGTTTTACCTTGACTCAGGAGGAAACTTCATGTTGACAAAATTGTCAACAAATTGTAACTTGGTACTTCATATCACTTTATTGTTTGAAAATTATGCTTCAGTGAAACAGAATCATAAAATTCAACTTATAGGATGGCAGAACATAGAACAATCTTATTTGCTATAGAAATGATTATGAAAGAGAGTGGACCTAACTCAGAGTTAATTAAAATATAACAGAAACTATATATGAAAGAAAAATTTACATAACTGATATACATAAATTATATATTAATATATATAAAACACAGAGCATAACCAAGTATATTTGAAGAGTTACACAGAAAGCTAATTGTAATTTTTGAAGAGCAAAAGAACAACAACAACAAAAATACCAGCTAGCATAAAGAATGATCAGCTAAACTATGGTGCCTTCACATGCTGAATATAAATGCTTACGAAAGGATAATTCTTTATGATGATATGCAAGGCTCACCAAGACAGATTGTGTCATGAATAAGGAAAAGTCACCAGGAGTTATACATGATGCCTCCCTTATATTGAAACATATATACATAATAATGAAATACACAAAAAATAACTTAGATAAAAAATAAGGTTATGCCAGAAATGTTATTTTAATCTAAGGTATTAAGACTGGAGTCCAGGAAGAAAGTTCAAGGAGAAAAAGCTTTTGCCATCAAAGAATGCTGATAAGCATGACACTTCAGCATGTACTTAACTGACTAGCAGTCTTGCTAATTAGGGAGTGGGCAACAGCCTTTTAAATACCATCAACTAGACTGAAATTAGTTTATTAATTAAAAATCAGGCACAACTCTGAGTGAAAAAGGTTGTTCAGCAAAGACTTTATTATTACAAACATACAACTCTTTACTTTCCTTGATAAATTCTTTGAACAATTTCTTTCCAAATTTCTTGATAAATTTTAGATAAAATAAAGTTACATTAGGTTTGTAAGCCTGAAACAAAGTAGGTTTAATAATGGCAGACATTTTACTGAATCTATCCAGCTATTTACCGTAACTACTTTCTTTTATCAAACACTTGCAAGGCAACATTTTCCCCCCACTAGATTTTGGATTTTGTTAAAATTTGGAATTCAACTCTATATTTTTCTCCTTACAAAAGTGGGAAAATAACTGGTAACAATCTGGGGTCACACTATTTCCTGAATTCTTTTTTATTTTTTATTTTTGTTGGGGGGGTGAGTTCTATAGGTGCAGTTACAAAATGAAGTAAAACATAAATTTCCAAGTACAGAATTATTCAACAAGGCATTCTCCCCAGCCCTGGGGAATAGCAGCAACTTTATCCTGTGGCAAAAATCTCCAGTTATCCTTCAAGGACCTCATGCAGTCAGTTTCCATCTCTTTATGCAGTCATACCCATGAGGTTACTTTATAACAAGAAAGCGAAAGCAGCTGTTTCACTTGCTTGCTTTTGCTTGCTTGGGTGAGAAGGCAAGGAATGACAGCGAAGACATTAGTCTTTGCCAGGATTCAGTCTATTTTCCTAGTGATGAGTTTGAAGTCTTAAAATTGGAGGAGTGAAGGTTAAGCTAAAAACACTACTAGAGAGAATGTTAAGATGCTGCATCTTAAATTAGCTACTCTCTAGCAGAATCTTCCAGAAAGAAAGAAAGGGAAGTCGCTCAGTCGTGTCCAACTCTTTGCGACCCATGGACTGTAGCCCACCAAGCTCCTCTGTCCATGGGATTCTCCAGGCGAGAATACTGGAGTGGGTTGCCATTTCCTTCTCCAAGAATTCTCCAAGCACTTTTCAAAGTCTGAACAAGAACTCAGCATCAGCAGTGGCTGCACACAGAGGCCTTGTCAGGGAGAGGGGTGTTGGTGATCTCATGACAGCAAAGGACAGTGCACAGAGAACGACGTAAATGAGATCAAACTGCTGAAGCTTTGAGGAAGCGATGACAGCTTTGAACCTTTGGGAACTTTCAAATATACCTGGGATCAGTTTGTAGAAGACCAGAAAGAAATAGTTGTGATATAATAATTCTATTTATCACAGAAATAAATGTGACTTTTATAACCAGAATTTAGCTTCTCTTAATATTGCCCTACTATACTTCTTTGCAAGGTTATCAATGACCAATTGGTAAATTCATAACCAATCCTCAAGGCTCATCCTAACAGACCACTTAGCAGCTTTTCTCCCTGTGAGTTCTGACCTCATACTAAAACACTGTCTTCATTTGCAGCTATGGATTCTCCAGTAGTCATGTACAGGGATGTGAGAATTAGACCATAAAGAAGGCTGAGCACCGCAAAGAATCAACACTTTTGAATTGTGGTGCTAGAGAAGATACTCAAGAGTCCCTTGGACAGAAAGAAGGCCAATCCAATCAATCCTAAAGAAAATCGACCCTCAATAGTCACTGGAAGGACTGAAGCTGAAGCTCCAATACTTTGGTAACCTGATGCGAAGAGCTGACTCATTGGAAAAGATCCTGGTGCTGGGAAAGATTGACAGCAGGAGGAAAAGGGGTGACAGAGGATGAGATGGTTGGATGGCATCACTGGCTCAATGGACATGAGTCTGAGCAAACTCCAGAATTGATGAAGGACAGGAAAGCCTGGCATGCTGCAGTTCATGGGATCACAAAGAGTCAGACATGACTGAGTGACTGAAACACAACAAAGACCTTTTTAATACTAGACCCTCCAGCCATTGAAAACGGAAGATGGCTTTATTATATCTCCCAATCAGAAGATGTAATAAAATGTTATATACATGTATATTTTATATATGTAATAATATTTTATTACTACTTTTTAAAAAGCTTTTATTTTTTTGGCTGCACTATGTGGCTTGAGGGATCTTAGTTCCCTAACCAAGGATGGAACCCAGGCCCACGGCATGAAAGTGTTGAGTCCTAACCACTGGACCACCAGAAAATTCCCTTAAAAAGTATTCTTAATTCTAGCACTGAATTAAGTCATCTAGTTGCAACACAAAGAACTGGTATCATGCTTCATTTCTGTTCTTTCTGGACCTTTATTCATAAAAAGTTAAGAATAACATGGGGTATTTAATACTGTAAAATATTATGCATCCTCTATGTGCAACTAAATGCGAATGCACACTAATTCATGATTATGTCTGTGAGCACATATTGGAACACAAAATGAAGAGTGATGATAAGTGGTCAGCGAGATGATCAGGAACAGTCTTGTTAGGTAATTAGGCGTTGCATTTATGGCATCTGAAAGGAACAATCGACCTTAATTAAACCGCCTTTTCTTTTACTTGAGCATTGCTGCTACTAACAGCACTCCCACACCCAGCGGCCATCTCGGACCATGTTCCAGGAGAATCCACACACCTGCATAGCACTCAGAAAATGTCATCTTTTGTCTCACAGACACAGGGAAAATGATGGGAGAAGCAGTTCTTTGGGGCCTGAAGCATGTTGGTCAGGAGACTGGCTGTTTCCTGGCTCCACAGTTCCAGGGCAGTGGGATGGAACAAGAAACACATTGAATGGCAGAATGTCTGTGCATTCTGTAGAGCATGTGGGTGTTAGGGTAAGTGCCTCTACAACCTTAGGCCCAGGGCAAGTGGTTCTTCCAGCCTGGCTTAAAAGTGCTTTCAAATAGAAAGAATCTATATTCTATAAGCTGTGTAATTGTTCCTCTTTTGGAAAAAAAAAAAAAAAAACACTAAAAATCATCCTCAAACTTTACCAAAATCTTCCATAATTCTAAGACTTCCATGGTTCTTCCCTAGGGAATCTACAGTGGATTTACTTGCTTGCTTTCCTTAGTTTCTCTGTCAAGTGTGTATTCCAGTATTCATCATATTGGCCACTCCCTTATTACTACTAACTACTCACTGTGTTCTTTCCCTGACTGACAAATTTCAACTCTCAAGGAATCAATGAAGATGTCACTTTCAAATTAGCCTGCACCTGGTCAGTTAAGCCTTCTTAGCCAACCCTTCTGTGTAATGCATGGTGGGACTGAGTTTGTTGGGAGGGGTCTGGACAACTGAATACTGAATAGGGCCTCTTGTGAGACTTTAGCAAGCTAAACTGCCTCTTTGCTGATGACTTAATCAACCATTTACATACAGGATTAATGAGGCCAGCATACTAACCCCTGCCTCAGAATCTGTCTCCAGGACGCAAAACTGTGGTAGGACTGTTTATTATCTGCAGGTGCTGGAAGTTTCATGAATGAAGACTCATCACTCAAGAATGACTGTAATGAAAAACATCAATTTTGTCCTTCAAGAGTTCTAACATCCCAGGACCTGGGCCTCGGGGCCTCAGGCCTGAAACCCAGGACATGGAACCAAGAATTTACTGCCATTTCTTTACGACATTTACAGAGCTTTGTAGTTTTGTTTCATAATAACTACTCATTTAGGGCTCCCCTGGTGGCTCAGATGGTAAAGAATCTGCCTGCAGTGTAGGAGATCTGAGCTCGATCCCTGGGAAGATCCCCTAGAGAAGGGAATGGTAACCCACTCCAGTATTCTTGCCTGGGAAATCCCATGGACAGAGGAGCTGGTGGGCTAGAGTCCATGGGGTCACAAAGAGTCAGACAGAACTGAGCTAATTATTAAAATACCAAATTCTTTGGACTCCATTTGTTTCTCTGTCTTTGCTGTCATTTATAATTATATATCATATATGTAAGCCTTTATTTTTCTTTTTTTAAGACTGTTAACATTTATTTCTTAAAAGTTAACATGTGCAAACCAAAAAACCACAAGAAGCATAAAATAAAATCATTCATAATCACAAGCAATTTGCCATTTGATTTGTCCTTCCAGGTCTTGTTCATGTATCTATGCATTAATTTTTATGTAATTAAGATCTCAATTATGTACCATGCTTTTTCACATATCATGAACTCTACCACTTCAAAGTTCCAAAGCTATGAGTATTTTGATGATCAAAAATACACTATATTGACTCAATCTGGTAGGAAGAAAATGTAATCCTGTTTCTTGGCAACAAAAATTTCAAAAGAAACAAAAATGGCAACAGGCTTCCAGATAAAGATATTGGCAGAGTTATGATTAAAATACATTTCATTAATTTGCTTCTATGACATCGCCATGACATTGGCATCCTTTCCAATGACTTTCTTTGACCTTTTGTGTTTAAAAAATTGTTAACATACTCTGTTTTGGCTTAGACTGAAGTCTATTCAAATGTTTTATCTACCTGTGATCTTTGGAAACATATTCAAATCTATTTTAAAAGGAGAGGTACTTTTAATTACCAGTGAGTTCTGAAATGAAGAACCAGTATTTGCTCCAACTGCATATATTTATGAATTTTATGAGTACATTTAAGTCACTGATTTATCAATAAAATGTAAACAATACATAATATATATTTTTGTATATATATTTAAACACAGTTTTTCAACTAAGGGAGTTTGTTTTCACTTAGATTTTTTTTAAAAAATTATTTCACCCAGAAGTCAAATTGTAAGTTTTATACCAATATGTATTAACCACATATTCACTGGTATAAAAATTACATAATTTTCTTTAAAAAAAAAAACTAGACTCATGTTCAGTATGTTGTTTTAATAAAATGAAGATGGGTCTCACACATCAATGTGATGCATATGGAAATGGACTTTCTGGCTTTAGTCTTAAAAGTGCATTCTTTGGGGTTTTGGTCTTGGAGTATATTTGTGGCAAAAAAAAAAAAATGATACAGGAATACAAGACTGACTCTCCAAGATATCTTTTAAAAGTATTTGTCCATATTTGCATTCCACCCAGTGTTAAATCAGAATCTCCAAGAAGAGCACAGGTGTCTGTATCTGAATCATTTCTGAGGTGATTCAACTAAGCCTGCTGGTCAAGATCCACAGAATTAGGAAGTTGAATGCTTCTAACAGACAAAAGGAATAGATTGAAGGGGTGAAACTAAGGCCCTTAGTTCCAAACTAAAGAAAATCATTTGCATTGATGAGATGATTTAAAAAGGAAGCTAAAATAAACAGACAGGAGTCCTCAAAACTCACCATCAGGCTCACAAGGAGAGCCCCTAGACCAGCTCTGGGGATGGGTGGTATCACCACGGAAGCCCTGAGTCCTCATCTCCTAACACCACTGACCAGCCCGCTGAGGGCTGTTACAGAATTTGTCCTCATGTGTCATGGATTCTAGCGGACAATATGAATCTGAGGGTGGTACTGGCAAAACCATGCTACAGCCAGTAGACATGAACATTCAGTCATGAACTGTGTAATAAAGTGAACAGTCTTGGTGCTGATGAAGCAGACAGATTGAAAGGGTTCCAGACACGAGAGCCAACAGAGCTTCATGATGGGGTCCATGTGAGGATGCAGCTTGTGACCCCTTCACCCATGTTCACCATCTGTACTCATTGAATATGGCTCGGGGAGGATGTGGTGATAAAACACTCTGGATTAACTGTTTTCAGTCTTTTTCTGCATATCTTAGTTCACTCATGGGTCTTAGAATATTGATAACAGGGTCCCACATCCCACATTTCTGAGATTCTGACTTATTTTATCTATGGAGAAACTCAGATTGTAATAATTTTCTAAAGGTTCCCAGATAATTCTGATGCTTTGAAAGAATCAGAAACTTCTCTAAAAGTGCTTGTACATCAATATGTTATACATATTTGATAAGATTAGGAATATGAAAATTATGAAAAATATACTAAAGTGAAGCAGACCAAATTTGTAGTTTAGTTTATATTCCAACCCCAAAGAAAGGCAATGTGAAAGAATGTTCAAACTACTGCTCAATTGCAGTCAACTCACAAGCTAGCAAAGTAATGCTCAAAATTTTCCAAGCAAAGCTTCAACAGTATGTGAACCAAGAACTTCCAGATGTTCAAGCTGGATTTAGAAAAGGCAGAGACACCAGAGATGAAATTGCCAACACCTGATGGATCATCAAAAACGCAAGAGAGTTCCATAGAAACATCTATTTCTGCTTTACTGACTATGCCAAAGCCTTTGACTGTGCGGATCACAACAAACTACAAAAAATTCTTCAAGAGATGGGAAAACCAGACCACCTTACCTGTCTCCTGAGAAATCTGCATGCAGGTCAAGAAGCAACAGTTAGAATTGGCCATGGAACAATAGACTGGATCCAAATTGAGAAAGGAGTATGTCAAGTCTGTATATTGTCATCCTGCTTATTTAAATTATATGCAGAGCACATCATTAGAAATGCCATGCTGGATGAAGCACAAGCTGGAATCAAGATTGCTGGGAGAAATATCAATAACCTCAGATATGCAGATGACACCACCCTTATGGCAGTAAGCAAAGAGGAACTGAAGAGTCTCTTGATGAAAGTGAAAGAGGAGAGTGAAAACATTGGCTTAAAACTCAACATTCAGAAAGCTAAGATCATGGCATCTGATCCCATCACTTCATGGCAAATAGATGGGGACACAGTGGAAAGAGTGAGAGACTTTTATTTTCTTAGGCTCCAAATTCACTGCAGATGGTGACTGCAGCCATGAAATTAAAAGACACTTGCTCCTTGGAAGAAAAGCTATGACCAACCTAGACAGCATATTAAAAAGCAGAAACATTACTTTGTTGACAAAGGCCTGTCTAGTCAAAGCTATGGTTTTTCCAGTAGTCATGTATGGATATGAGTTGGACCATAAAGTTCAATGCCAAAGAATTGATGCTTTTGAATTGGTTTTTGGGGAAGACTCTTGAGAATCCCTTGGACTGCAAGGAGATCCAACCAATCAATCCTAAAGGCTATCAGTCCTGAATATTCATTGAAGGACTGATTCTGAAACTCCAATACTTTGGCCAGCTGATGTGAAGAATCGACTCACTGGAAAAGATCCTGATGCTTGGAAAGACTGAAGGCAGGAGGAAAAGGAGATGACAGAGGATGAGATGGTTGGATGGCATCACCAACATGATGGACATGAGTCTGAGTAGGCTTCGGGAGTTGGTGATGGACAGGGAAGCCAGACATGCTGTAGTCCATGGGGTCGCAGAGTCGGACATGACTAAGTGAGTGAACTGAGGTGGCTCAGTGGGTAAAGAATCCACCTGCAATGCAGGAGACTTGGGTTCAATCTCTGGTGGTTCAATCCCTGGAGCAGGGCAATGGCAAGTGACTCCTGTATTCTTGCCTGGAGAATCCCATGACAGAGAAGCCTGGTTGGCTATAGTCCATAGGGTTGTAGAATCAGATATGATTGAAGTGACTGAGCATACATGCACCAATGCACAGAACTTACAGTATTAAAATACAGTTTTCTCAGGAAAGAAATGTCAGTAACAAGAGTTATGCTGTATCCATATTTGAAGGAGAAAATCATGTCTCATGAAAAGTCAGGAAAGAATGTTAATTTACAGGGACAACACGCCACATTACAAGACAGAGAATATAAAATGAACAAGTTTGACATTTAGAGATGCCATCTTGCCAAACAAATAGGTTTGTTCTGAGTAACAAAATATAATTTTGTGTGGGTTAAAAGAGTATGAAAGGCAGTCTAAGTAAATTCAACACACAGGGTGTATACACACATACACACACACACACACACACACACACACACACATTCCTTGTTGGGTCCTCAGGGTTTTACTTGGTAATTCTACAACTGATAACAGTTGGCACATAGTTAAGTCATGTATTTACCAATAGGTAGAAAATCTTCACTGGTTGAAAGTGAAAGTTTTAGTTGCTCAGTCATGCTGACTCTTTGTGACACCACAGATGGTAGCCTGCCAGACTCCTCTGTCATGGGACTTTTCAGGCAAGACTACTGGACTGGGTTGTTATCTCCTTCTCCAGGGGATCTTCCTGACCTCGGGTCTCCTGTATTGCAAGCAGATTCTTTACCATCTGAGCCACCAGGGAAGCCCTCACTGGTTACCAGACATCATAATTTGCTGTTTTCACTTGGCATTCCTATTTTAGGAAAATAATAAGCCATTAGTCATAGTTTAAATATTAAAACCAAATACTCTTTTTCAGATGTAGTAATATTTTTACATTGCTTTAAAGTTGAAAAATAATTTTCCCATATGTCATAACCAGATTGTCACAGCTGCCACAATTAAAAGAGGTAATGGCTGTGGAGGCGTCTTTAATTATGCATCACTGTCTTCCTTGTGGTAACAGCAGGACAGATGTTATTTTTCCCCTCCTGACAGAAGAACCAGTGATGTTAAGTGATTTGTTCAAGGAAAATCACTAGCAGAGTTACCTTTAGGCAGGGCTACCACCATATCCTGGCTCCTTTCACACATTAACATTCACATATATATGGACAACATACACACATACCTGTCTACACTTTGACACAGAGCTGTGCCTATAATTTTACTTGAAGCTATACATACGTGCATACATATTCAGAGACATACACATACATATACTACACATTTGTATTAATTATCAGTTCAGTTCAGTCACTCAGTCGTGTCCGACTCTTTGTGACCCCATGAATCGCAGGCCTCCCTGTCCATCAGCAACTCCCAGAGTTCACTCAAACTCACATCCATTCAGTCGGTGATGCCATCCAGCCATCTCATCCTCTGTCGACCCCTTCTCCCCCTGCCCCCAATCCCTCCCAGCATCAGGGTCTTTTCAAAGGAGTCAGCTCTTCGCATGAGGTGGGCAAAGTACTGGAGTTTCAGCTTTAGCATCATTCCTTCCAAAGAACACCCAGGGCTGATCTCCTTCAGAGTGGACTGGTTGGATCTCCTTGCAGACAAGGGACTCTCAGGAGTCTTCTCCAACACCACAGTTCAAAAGCATCAATTTTTCAGCACTCAGTTTTCTTCACAGTCTGACTCTCACATCCATACATGACCACAGGAAAAACCATAGCCTTGACTAGATGGACTTTTTTGGCAAAGTAATATCTCTGCTTTTCGATATGCTATCTAAGTTGGTCATAACTTTTCTTCCAAGGAGTAAGAGTCTTTTAATTTCATGGCTACAGTCACCATCTGCAGTGATTTTGGAGCCCCCCAAAATAAAGTCTGACACTGTTTCCACTGTTTCCCCATCTATTTGCCATGATGTGATAGGACTAGATGCCATGATCTTCATCTTCTGAATGTTGAGCTTTAAGCCAACTTTTTCATTCTTCTATTTCACTTTCATCAAGAGGCTTTTTAATTCCTCTTCATTTTCTGCCATAAGGGTGGTGTCATCTGCATATTTGAGGTTACTGGTATTTCTCCCGGCAATCTTGATTTCAGTTTGTGCTTCTTCCAGCCCAGCGTTTCTCATGATGTACTCTGCATATAAGTTAAATAAGCAGGGTGACAATATACAGCCTTGACATACTCCTTTTCCTATTTGGAACCAGTCTGTTGTTCCATGTCCAGTTCTAACTGTTGCTTCCTGACCTGCATATAGGTTTCTCAAGAGGCATGTCAGGTGGTCTGGTATTCCCATCTCTTTCAGAAATTTCCACAGTTTATTGTGATCCACACAGTTAAAGGCTTTGGCATAGTCAAAAAAGCAGAAATAGATATTACCATGCAAAAGAAACACAGTCTATAGGATCCATAGTGAAGTGGAATTTTGAGCTCATCTGGTTCAGTATCTCCAAAGTCATCCCCTCAACCTTATACTTTATCTCTGCTGGAATTTTCCCAGCTTCCACTTCATGGGATGCTTGAAGATCTCTATTCATGATACATGAATTCCCTTCATGCTTGTCCAGGCATTTACTCACTGAAAAATGACAGTCACTGGATCCAATGTATCAATACTGCCCAAGGGGACAAAGTTCTTTACGGCCCTTCCTGAAATGCCAGGTCTCACATATCTTTGGTGTTATACTCAGACAGGAGAAAGCCAGGGAACAGGTGTGTGTATGAGGATTGCTCTCACATGAGTACGTCCTGCACATGTGTACTTTTATAGGCATTATCCTTGCACTAACCTGCTGGGGGAGTGCTGTTTGTAAAGATGAACATGCAGATTCAGGGACACAAGGGCAACGCCTCCATGAACCCTTGGTGTCTGTGGTCCAGAGCACACCCGCCTCCTCTACATAACAATTCCCTCCATGAAGCATCGCAGACATATCCACACATTGTCCTAACTTGTCACGGTGGGCTATTTTTAGCAAGTCAGATTTGAGTAAACTTCCTAGGAATTTTACTTCCTACCAATGTTTCTTTGATATTTAGGATGTTTGCTCTAAGACAGCTGGGAGGAAACAATAGATGGAGACAGACTGGCAGAAAGTGAGGCAATGCAGTGAAAAGAAGTGTAAAGAGATGGTTCCAGTTCTGTATTCTAGTGTGCTGCACCCCCTTCTGCTGCTCTTGTTCGTCCTCTCTTGGTGTCTGTCACAGGTTTTCACTGGTTTGGGCTTCCTGTCTGATATGTATCTCAGCTTCTCATCTGGTTTGATTCTGGCCTGGAGGGCTATGTCAGGAACCTCTACTCCCAGGATTAACCCAGGAATACCCACCCAAGAGATGACCTACCTACTGTCCTTCATTGATTTGGTGGCTATTTGGCACAAATGCAAGAAGCAGTGTATTTCAGTGTGTGAGAAAAGGCTGCAGACAACTTTAGGGGCTATCTCCTTGACATTATGTCTTCCTCTTGTAATTCTTCTTCCACACCTTCCCTATTCCTGCCATAGCTCAGAATAGTTCTGTTAATTATGCAGAACACATCCTGAGAATGTCACAGAGAGGAGACTATTGAACCTTGTTGAGTGAGGCAGTTTTCTTTCTCTTAAAGCATTTGTAAAGGAGAATTTTGTTATTTCTGACCAGACTTAGTACTGAATTCAGTACAAAAACATGTTGAAAATACAGAATATCCCAAGACTGTAAGACACTGAATATCCTCACAGTGAGCAAAGAAGAAGCATGGCTTCACCTTTATTTTAATTATATATCTACAACAACAAAGAAACATTTTACTCAGCACCGGATTTATTCATGGCTGCATACTGAGGTCTAGCCATAAAGAAGGACTCCTCTCTGAGAATGTACAAAGTGGCCCCTGCTGCTCATCCCTCTGGAGGATGGTGTGTTTTATCTCACTTGGGTTTCCACATGAATAAGTCTACCTCTACTGCAGCACATGAAAACGCAAGTGTTTCTTGTTGGCTACTCTGCATTTGCTGAATGATTTTTTTCTTCAAAAGATGCTGCATTAATCGAAATGCCTTCCAAGTTCAGAAAACATGTGACACGCTTGTTTTCATTTTTCCTCAGCTCATCTTCATATTCCTTTCACACCTCCAGACTGAATATTCATTTTTCAGAACTATGCCAAGGTGATGGATATGATATTGAAATTCTTTCTTACTGCCAATTTATTATTTTGGGGTATTTTCTTAGATTGTTACCATGAAAGGGTGATGGGCCCATATAGTATTTTAACCATCATATAACCATAAGACTTCATGTACATTTACTAGGCATTTAGAATATATTCAAATTACAATATATTTTAGCTTTTAAAGCATACAGCTCAGTTATAGGTAATACAGGTGCAGAGAGAATAATCAGGTTTAAATGGGCCACAAAATCAGTAAGGAGAGGGAACAAGGATTTAAGCAGTGTATCTTGATCTTGCAGCAGAGCAGAGCCCTGTGTACCACCTAGAGGAGGGGATTCAGATGGTCAATGGGAATTACTAAGAAGAAGGAAGAATTATCCGTTCATCTGTCGTCGGACACTTAGGGTGTGTCTATGTCTTGGCTGTTGTGAGTAGTGTTGCAGCACATGAGCAGGTCCTCTCCAGATTGTGATTCTGTTTCATTCAGATAAGTACTCAGAAGTGGGACTTTCAGGCATACATAGTTCTATTTTTAATTTTTTGAGGATGCTCCCTATTGTTTTCCACAGTGCTTGCACCATTTTATGTCACCACCAACACTGCACAGGGTTCCCGTTTCTTCACATCACCAGCACTTGTTACTTCTGTCACAGCCATTCTAACAGATGCAGTAGCTTTGCTTTGTATTTCCCCGACAGTTAGTGATGTTGAGCATCTTTTCATATACCTGTTGGCCAATTGGATATTTTCTTTGGGAAAATGTCTGTTTAGGTCCTTTGTCCATTTTTAATTGGATTTCTTATGTCTTTGTTGAGTTTCCTGAGTTCCTCATATATTTCTAATATAACTCTTTACCACATGTGTGGCTAATAAACATGTTCCACCATTCCAAATGCTGCCTTTTCATTCTGTTGATGGTTTCTTTTGTTAAAGTTTTTTAGTTTGATGTGTTGAATCATTATTCAGTACCCCTAAACTTATACAATGTTACATTCGGTTATACCTTAGTTCAGTTCAGTTCAGTCCAGTCACTCAGTCCGGACTCTCTGTCACCCCATGGACTGCAGGACGCCAGGTTTCCCTGCTCATCACCAACTTCCGGAGCTTACTGAAACTCATGCCCATTGAATTGGTGATGCTATCCAACCATCTCATCCTTTGTCATCCCCTTCTCCTCCTGCCTTAAATCATTTTCAGCATTAGGGTCTTTTCCTATACTAGAGTAAATTGGGAGAGAAAAAAGAGGGGACAGAGCAGAGAGCCAGGGAAATGAAACTGGAGCAAACAGGAATGATCTTAGACCCACAAAAATAAACCAGTAACCTGCGACACTCTGTCCCTACTGTGGCAACTGCAGAATGTGCCTCAAATATATTCTGGAGACTGTAGGATCAGGTCCACAGGTGGCAATGAAGGCAGCATGACACAGCCTACGTGTTCTGATGGGGCTCTGACAGCATCCTACTAGAAGATGGAAGACTTCTTTCTATATTAAAATAGAGAATTAAAATTATCCTGTATTAGGAAGTATTTTGAAATATTAGTCCCCTATGTACCATTCAACATATGTTAGATCAATTTATTATTGCAGATTTGAAAGGCAATATAACCACACCCATTCTCAGTCCCTTGACATTTGATTGACGGTTGATATTTGTTCAATGAAGGAAACCTTGGGGTGTTTTTATTCTTTTTTGATTACAGGCTCACAATTTTGACATGACAAAAACTGAGCTAGAACATGGAGCCTGATACATGTGGTTTGAAGGAACACATTGCTATGGGAAAAGTTTAAGTTGATTTGATTAACTTAGTCATCATTCAAATTAGGATTTAAGTGTGATGAGGAAAGAAATGAGCAAAGGCAGATCCCAGTGTCTGCCTGGGTCTTCATGAAGGTAAAACTGACTTTCTGTTCAGTGTGGTCTGTGTGGAGGCAGGCCCCACCAGAATGGAGGAATGGAGGGGGCAAACTCTGAGCGTTGTGCCTGCTGTGTAATCAGACATAGGGAGAGACAGTAACACTGAAAGGTCTGCCTGCTGCTGGAAGAAACTCACAGTTGACACTGACAGACAGGATGCTTTCCCACTAGGACCCAACAATAGGCAAAGATGCCACACACATTGTTTGTCTTCAACCTAGGGACGGCAGTTCTCAGCCAGGAAAATTAGGGCTGAAAAAGAAATGAAAAGTATAACTGCTGTAAAAAAGGAGGTAAACTCTTTTTTTTATCCCACAGATGACATAATCTATATATAGACAATCATATGGAATCTAGAAAACACTATGCAAGATCTTTAGAATAAGTTTAGCAAGCATCAGGATAGATTAGTATAAAAAACAATCATATTCCTATATCCTAAAATGAACAATCTGAAAACAAAATTAAAATAACACAATATTATTCATAATAGTTTTCTTTTAAAACAGTTTTACTGAGGTGAATTGATATGGAAAATTGCACATATTTAGTTATTTTGGACACACACATAGATCCATGAATGTACTGACCAGCTGACCCCTTTATCACTGGAAAGCATCCTTCTTCATCCTGACAGTTCTGACTTTATGTCTATTTTGTCTGATATAAGTATATCCTCTCCTTTTCTCTCTTTTTTTCAATTTGAATGGAGTATCTTTTTACATCAATTCATTTTGCATCTGTGTGTCTTTACAGTTGAAGTGTGTATCTTGTAGATACTAAACCAAAGAAGTTTATCTAATGCTCTTCCTGATCATACGAGAAGATGCTCGACATCCTTAGTCATTAAGAAAATGCTAACAACTAAAATCACGAGACACAGCCAGACATTGGCTAGAATAGCTTTCACACAAAAGGCTGAAAATAACAAATATTGGCAAGAGTGTAAGGAAGCTGGAAACCTCCTATACTAGTCACAGGGAATGCAAACCAATAAAACCATCTGGAAGATGCTAAACAACAAAACATATGTTTCTAATATGACCCAGCACTTCAGTCCTACATATGTGTCCCAGAAAAATGAAAAATTTCTGCAAAAAGGCATCACCAAATTGTTTAGAAAAACTTTATTTATAGAAAGCAGATGAATTGTTAGGTTGTGGCACATCCATACAATGGAATATTACTCATTAATATGATGAATGAACCTCAAAAACGTGATGTGACTACATATTGTATGGTTCTACTTATGTCTCTAAAAAGGCAAAATGTAGAGACAGAAGGCAGGTCATATATCTGGAACTTGGGCTGAGATCGGGATTGATTGCAAAAGGGCAGGAAGTTTTTGAGGGATGATGGAAATGTTCTTTCTTTCTGTTTACGGTGAGTAGGATAGTAAACTCAGGGAATTTAGCTGCCCATGTAAATTATTTTTGATTGGTGTCCATCTACGATATCCCCCAGACTATTAGTTGTGGAGAATTAGGACTGATCCTAATGGACTTGGACATTCTAGATCACTTTTCCCTTTAAGATAGGACCTAAGAGATTTTCCAAAGCAGGCTTCAGATCTCCAGTTTAAACTATAGGGAACACAGAACTAGCAGATCAGGGCCGACTGACAGAGCCTCTTAGCTCAAACATTGAGGGGAAAGCTCAGTCATGTGTCATACTGAACCATACTCCTGTCAAATAATATTTAGTATCTAAACGCAGGAGTGAAAACGAAATATTTGAAAATGAGTTGGCAATTTTCTCTTAGAAAACAATTACCCTTAACTCGAGACCTCTTTTGGTTTAAATGCTATAGTATAAAATCCAGTGTTTGATTCTAGCATCACTGTCATTGCTGTAACCATGCACTAAATCCCTCAAAGACAAAGCACAGAGAATCACAGAAATAATTTTAATTTGTCCTACAAGTTGAAAAAAAAAATCTATTAGGTCCTATTCACTATTCACAAACCTGAGAACAATGGTGACAATTGTTCTAATTTGTCCTGTTTACTAGTTGCACAGAGACATCCATGTATACACTAAGTATTCTAATGGTTATTATGAGCATTTAATACAATGTGACAAACACATTAACCTTGAGGAATAAATAACAACTAAAGCAAATTGTATACTTTTCATCTTTATCATTAAAATGCTCTTTTAGGAAAATAATGGCCTAATAATTTCACTGCAGGAGCAATCAAGCGGTAACATGAGGATTACTAATGCTGCGTTTAATATGGAACTCAGAAAACCTTCACTGCACGTTGGCCTCACATCCCTTGCAACCCAGCCAATTATTCTCAAGAAGTCAGCACTGATAATTACCCAGGACACTTAATGGAAGATGAGACAGTGACAGTAAAACAGCATAAAGACTGGCACAGGATCATCCCAGTCCAGCATCGAATCAGTGCGAAATGCTGAAACCGACATCAGAAAACCTAAAGAGAACATTATTAATATGTACGCCGTGGGCTGCACAGGAGAACAACTGAATCGTTCTCTTGTATCCCAACGTGCTCCCATTCTACTCCACATTCAGGAATGGAAAATCGTCATGAGTGGGTTTAAACATATATGCACACTTGGCATTTCTCCCATCAAAAGGGAATGTCTCCATGCCTTACCTCTGGACCTGGGAGGGCTTTCCATCTGCCTGGAAAAATGAAATAGACTAGAAGGCCTCTGCTGTGTGATGTCAAAGCCAGGTGCTTCTGCATATTTGCCATCAGAGCACTTCTCAGCTTAAGCATGGATGTCTCTCTCAGGACACTTGCTATTAGAACTCACTTGTCAACGTGGGAGTAGGGCCAGGTCACAAGGCGAGGCCACAGAGAGGCTCTAGGCAACATCAGAGCTGGGTCCCAGCTGACAGCCAGTGAAGACTGCAAGGGACTCCAGCTCGCCACTCATTCACTGTGGTACATGGGAAAAGGCAAGTGAGAGCCAGCCCCCAGAGCTCAGGCAGCCCGTGGGACCGTGCAAGGTCACAGGAACATGTGCCTGGGGTTGCTTTAGGCACCATTTACCTCTGCTTCCTTCTACCCAGTGCCTGTCTCTGCAATATCTGTGGTCTGGACTCTTGGTGCAGAAGACTCACTGTAATCAACATCACAGTAATTTAGAAGCCCTGAGTGAATGATGAGCTAAAAAGGATGAAGTCATATTGGTCTGAAGGAATTTCTTCCTTGAAACCATTCCTTACACCTTCCCAACTGATTCATTACAATCTAATTTAGGTCTCATGCTAATATTGCTCCTTCCTGTGCTTCTTCCTGTGCAGGGACCTAGTTCAAATCCCTCAGAAGGTAACTTTCTGGAGCCTGATTTTCTGTACCAAGTCTTTCTAAGCACAGAAGTTTACACTGGTTCCCTCATCTGCACTGCCTCTCAGAATTGCTAAAAAATAACTGCTATCAGAGACTAAAATAAATGTTCAGGCGAGGAGCACAGGTATTTCAAAGCAACAACAGGATTAAGATCCTATTGGCAGTGATAATATTAGAAAAGATTTTAATATATCTGTAATAAGACATAGAACATATAATAAAATGAGTCAAAAATAAAACAAAGGTCCAGGCCTAAATATGTAATTTAAAATATATAATGATATATAAAGAGTAGACCACAGATGAAATACATGGCAATACAGCTGTCCTAGTCTTACAAAAATATTAGAACCCCCAAATGTAATAATGTCTACCCCAATCAAAGATATGCAGACACACAAATGAGCAAGAAAATATTCCCCATAACAAAGTGCAAAATCAGTTCATCAAAATGGATTCAGAAATGACAGATTTTATAAATAGCAGAGAAGTGAAAAGTGAATATGAAAATCACTCAACCGTGTCTGACTCTTTGTGACCCCATGGACTATACAGTCCATCGAATTTTCCAGGCCAGAATATTGGAGTGGGTAGCCTATCCCTTCTCCAGGGGATCTTTGTAACCCAGGAATCGGAATGGGGTCTCCTGTATTCTGGACAGCTTCTTTACCAGCTGAGCTAAAATAGCAGAAAAGGATATTACAACTTGTTATAACTTTACTGCACATGTTAAAAAGGTAAAGCAGAGACAAAGGATATGTAAAAAAAGAAAAGAAAGAAAAACACTCGTGGCTGATTCATGTTGATGTGTAGCAAAACGAATACAGTATTGTAAAGCAAAACAAACTAAAAAAATAAAAATTAATTAAAAAAAAAGAAAAAAGAAAAAACCTGAATTTTTACAGATAAAAAAATGCAAAGTCTAAGATAAAAAATATACTGGATAAGATGAATGCCAGATTAGACAGAGCAGAATAAAAGATGAATGAACTTGAAACCACAGAAAACTATTTGAAATTAAAAAAAAAAATTGGAAAACCAGTGAGGTGTAGAATAGCCATATAGCCAAAGCTACACACAATCCTTTCTGCTTCTAAGGGATTATGGGAAGAAAAATATGTAAAGAAATGATTGCTGTAAATGTTCTAAATTGGATGAAAGCTATATGCCAAAGAATGCTCAAAATACCATACAACTGCACTCATCTCACATGCTAGTAAAGTAATGCTCAAAATTCTCTAAGGCAGGCTTCAGCAATACGTGAACCGTGAACTTCAGATGTTCAAGCTGGTTTTAGAAAAGGCAGAGGAACCAGAGATCAAATGGCCAACATCCACTGGATCATGGAAAAAGCAAGAGAGTTCCAGAAAAACATCTACTTCTGCTTTATTGACTAGCCAAAGCCTTTGACTATGTGGATCACAATAAACTGTGGAAAATTCTGAAAGAGATGGGCATACCAGACCACCTGACATGCCTCTTGAGAAATCTGTATGCAGGTCAGGAAGCAACAGTTACAACTGGACATGGAACAACAGACTGGTTCCAAATAGGAAAAGGAGTACGTCAAGGCTGTATATTGTCACCCTGCTTATTTAACTTCTGTGCAGAGTACATCATGAGAAACGCTGGGCTGGAAGAAACACAAGCTGGAATCAAGATTGCTGGGAGAAATATCAATAACATCAGATATGCAGATGACACCATCCTTAGGGCAGAAAGTGAAGAGGAACTAAAAGGCCTCTTGATGAAAGTGCAAGTGGAGAGTGAAAAAGTTGGCTTAAAGCTCAACATTCAGAAAATGAAGATCATGGCATCCGGTCCCATCACTTCATGGGAAATAGATGGGGAAACAGTGGAAACAGTGTCAGACTTTATTTTGGGGGGCTCCAAAATCACTGCAGATGGTGATTGCAGCTATGAAATTAAAAGACGCTTACTCCTTGGAAGAAAAGTTATGACCAACCTAGATAGCATATTCAAAAGCAGAGACATTACTTTGCCAGTTAAGGTCCATCTAGTCAAGGCTATGGTTTTTCAGTGGTCATGTATGGATGTGAGAGTTGGACTGTGAAGAAGGCTGTGCGCCGAAGAATGGATGCTTTTGAACTGTGGTGTTGGAGAAGACTCTTGAGAGTCCCTTGGACTACAAGGAGATCCAACTAATCCATTGTAAAGGAGATCAGCCCTGGGTGTTCTTTTGAAGGAATGATGCTAAAGCTGAAACTCCAGTACTTTGGCCACCTCATGCGAAGAGTTGACTCATTGGAAAAGACTCTGATGCTGGGAGCAATTACGGGAAGGAAGAGAAGGGGACAACAGAGGATGAGATGACTGGATGCCATCACTGACTCGATGGATATGAGTTTGAGTGAACTCCTGGAGTTGGTGATGGACAGGGAGGCCTGGCATGCTGCGTTTATGGGATGGCAAAGAGTCAGACACAGCTGAGCGACTGAACTGAACCGATAATCCTATAGATCCAAGAAACTACAAACACTAAGCAGCAAAACCATTCACAAAAATATCAAGGCATCTTTTAATAAACTCAAATTACTCACAATTTATAACAGAGAAATTATAAGCTGTTGGAGCAGTTGAAGGAAAAAAGACATATTTCATATAAAGCAACAAAGACAAAGGTGGCAGCAGATTTTTCTTCTGAAAGAATAGCATTGCAGTCAGAAGACATTGCACATATGTCTTTAAATTCCTGAATGGAAGGTTCTGTCAACCAAAACTTTTTATTTTCTAGCAACATTTTCTTTGTAAACCAAGTGTGACCAAAGGCTTTTTCAGACATACAAAGTTGGATGATTTTATTGTCAACAGATGCACAAGTACTAGAAATGTTGAAAGACACCTTCCATATGGAAGGAAAGTGATACCAGAAGAGAGAAGGCTCTGTTTATCTCATCTACTTTATTTATGCATGCTTCTGTCCTACATGTACTGCCCCACCTGCACTGTAACAAACATGGCTTGTTTTTCCAGAAACAGACTGGGGATAAACCTTCTCCCGAAGTTTGTCCATTGATCACAGTCAACAAGGACCTCTGCACCATCCACAGGGCACTCCTGCTGCACATCTCAGCACTGTGCTAAGAGGAGCACTTACTCACCTACCGCCCGCCTTAGTACCTGATGCCTGAAAGGGTTCTGCATGTATAAAAAGACAAAACTGTGCCTGTTAAATTACAAGCTAAATAAACCACTGAGGTCAAATGCAATTTATAATAAATATTAAGTTGCTTTTCTGTGATTTCATGGCCTAAAAATATGTATATTTGGGCTCAGAAGGTTTTGAAATAAAACATAAAGAATGACAACTTTGAACTAGAGTTTCTGTATCATAAAAGTATTGTATTTCCAGAGCTCTTTATTCTAGTGAGAAACTGAATGTACAAAAAAAGATCAAACATGTCTTTTTACCCGAGTTTAAAGAAGATAACAACAGAAAAACTGTGACTCTGGGTTTAAACTTTCAATAATGAGAAACACTGTGTTTCCTAATAAGAACTGAGAATTAATATGTTCTTAACCTTAATAAGTCAAAGCTGTTTGCAAAACTTAGTTCTGATGCTTACATTTCAAAACTATCCTACTTAACAGAAGTAAACATTTATTTTTTATGAAGCAATGCTATATTAAGTCAGAATGCAGCAGTATCTCTCATAACAAATATCTTCCAATGCATCAAAATTATAAAAGCAAAACTTATTTGCTGCCTTTGAAGAGAATAAACCCAGCACTGTAAGTTGGTTTCAAACTTCTAAGATCAGGGGAATGAAGAAAGTTTATTTAATAAACATATTATAAAAGCATTTCAAGGAGTTTTCGATCAAGAATAATGTAATTGACTTGATAGCTTAGATGAATGCCTCTGAGACATTTGCTAGAAAATCTCTCCACAGTGTAAGGCTGATTGCTCTGATTCTTTGAAAGTCTGGAAATGCAAACAGAAGTGCTATTTTCTTTCATGTTGCTGCTATAATTCATTAATAACGGTTAGTTGTTTAAAATACCATTTTCCCCCATAAAACAATCTCAAGAAAAGTCCTAATGCTTCTCATCTGGCACACCACAAACATTCAGGGCACAGGTTTAAGAAGCTCAGACTTCAGTGGTTGGGACCACAGATGGAACTCCTGGGCAAACGGGGACTACCTTCAGAGCCAAGGGGTTGGACACCACTGTGACAATGGGCAGCAGGTTGCCTATTAGCATGACTTGAAGTGATAACCAGTGACAGGTGTTCAAAAGGCTCAAAAGAACCTATGAAATAATCCTACATCAGCATATGCTAGGAAAGGCACGGAGAATATGTGAATATTCCTTGCCAGGGTTCCAGTTCTTTGTCCTAGTAAATTATCTGAAATGTAATTAAAGGAAATATATGTATCTAGAATGATCTAGATACAGCAAATTTGAAAAACTCAGTGGCCACAGGACTGGAAAAGGTAGTTCTCATTCTAATCCCAAAGGGAGGCAATGCCAAAGAATGCTCAAACTACTGCTCAATTGCACTCATCTCAAATGCTAGGAAAGTAATGCTCAAAATTCTCCAAGTGAAGCTTCAACAGTAAGTGAATCAAGAACTTCCAGATGTTCAAGCTGGTTTTAGAAAAGGCAGAGGAACCAGAGATCAAATTGCCAACATCTGCTGGATCATCGAAAAAACCAGAGAGTTCCAGAAAAACGTCTGTTTCTGTTTTATTGACTATGCCAAAACCTTTGACTGTGTGGATCACAACAAACTGTGGAAAATTCTTAAAGAGATGGGAATACCACACCACCTTACCTGCTTCCTGAGAAATCTGTATGTAATTCTCCAAGTGAAGCTTCAACAGTAAGTGAATCAAGAACTTCCAGATGTTCAAGCTGGTTTTAGAAAAGGCAGAGGAACCAGAGATCAAATTGCCAACATCTGCTGGATCATCGAAAAAACCAGAGAGTTCCAGAAAAACGTCTGTTTCTGTTTTATTGACTATGCCAAAACCTTTGACTGTGTGGATCACAACAAACTGTGGAAAATTCTTAAAGAGATGGGAATACCACACCACCTTACCTGCTTCCTGAGAAATCTGTATGAAGGGCAAGAAGCAACAGTTAGAACTGGCCATGAAACAATAGACTAGATTCAAATTGGGAAAGAAGTATGTCAAGGCTGTATATTGTCATCCTGCTTATTTAACTTATATTCAGAGTACGTCATGCAAAATGGTGGGCTGGAAGAACCACAAACTGCAATCAAAACTGCTGGGAGAAATATCAGTAACCTCAGCTATGCAGATGACACCACCCTTATGACAGAAAGCAAAGAGGAACTAAAGTGTCTCTTGATGAAAGTGAAAGAGGAGAGTGAAAAGGCTTACTTAAAACTCAACATTCAAAAAACTAAGATCATGTCATCTGGTCCCATCACTTCATGGCAAATAGATGGGGAAACAATGTAAATAGTGAGAGACT
The DNA here is from genome assembly GCA_006408695.1 of Aepyceros melampus. Taxonomy (NCBI): domain Eukaryota; kingdom Metazoa; phylum Chordata; class Mammalia; order Artiodactyla; family Bovidae; genus Aepyceros; species Aepyceros melampus. The sequence goes on from SJXQ01009351.1 coordinate 209,129, forward strand.
TTATTTTCTTGGGCTCCAAAACCACCGCAGATGGTGACTGCAGCTGTGAAATTAAAATACACTTGCTCCTTGGAAGAAAAGCTATGACAAGCTTTGACAGCGTATTAAAAAGCAGAGACAAAGAGATCTTTTCTGACAAAGGTTGTCTAGTAAAAGCTATGGTTTTCCAGTAGTCCTGTATGGATGTGAGAGTTGAACCATAAAACTGAGCACCAAAGAATTAATGCCTTTGAACTGTGGTGTAGGAGAAGACTCTTGAGAGTCTCTTGGGCTGCAAGGAGATCTAACCAGTCAATTCTGAAGGAAATCAGTCCTGATTATTCATTGGAAGGACTGATGCTGAAGCTGAAGCTTCAATACTTGGCCACTTGATATGAAGAACTGACTCATTGGAAAAGACTCTGATGCTGGGAAAGACTGAAGGCAGGAGGAGAAGAGGATGACAGAGGGTGAGATGCTTGGATGGCATCACCAACGTGATGGACAAGAGTTTGAGTAAGCTCCGGGAGTTGGTGATGGACAGGAAAGCCTGGCGTGCTGCAGTCCATGGGGTAACAAAGAGTCAGACATGACTGAGCAATTGAACTGAACTGAACTGAACTGAATGGTTATTTATCTTCAGGGGTGTTCCTTGTGGAAAGAAGACTCTCAAATTAGTCACAGGTAGTTCTTATCATTGATTTTTGGAAGACACAAGACCACCATCACGCTCCTCACTCCTTTCCGATTTCATACCAAAACTCCTTAGTGCAGACATGGTCTTTCTTTGCTTCCTCATTTTCCAACAACTTTCAAAATAAGCCCAGTAGGTGGAGGGAAGTTAATAATAGAACAAAAATTCTATTCCATTCTAACTTTCCTCATCTATTCCAGATGTCTCTCAAAGAGAGGAATTTTGGCTCTCAGCTTCACATTGCTTTTGACATCTCAGTGTTACTGTGATTATAAAAGAAGTCTCCTTAGGAGTCTGTGCCCATGACAAGCGCTTTCTCCCAGAGTCCTCTTGACCCCGAATCTAGACCTAAATAGCACAGTATATAATAAGTAGAACTTGTTCACTATATTAACAACTGTGTCCTCATCCATGCCTTTCCTTAAGTCCTTAGTTTCTTGCAAGAGAGGGAAACAGGTTAATGTTAGAGAAGAAATCAAAGCTATTGCTCTGGCTAACATAGGATGGGCCACAACACTGAGGGGAATTTTCTCTCTTTTGCCCTTACTTCAGAAAATGTGGACAGAGTTGTTCATCCTCTGAGAACCCCAAATGTGGAGCTGGAGACTCGCCTCTGACCCCTCCCTGATGCGGGGTGGGCAGGGGAGCTGGGCCTCCCCAGGCACCCTCACATCCATCCCTCCCTCTTCACAAGAGGATAAGGCTCGGCCCCTGCTGTTGTGACTCTGAAATGCTTCCCAGGACCATCTCTCCCCAGATGCTAAGGAGATGAACACTGAATATTCAAAATGTGAACACACAGAAGAAATTTAAATGCTTTTTAAATGCAAGTAAAACAATGAGGATATGCTTTCAAAGTTTGCAGCTACCTGTTGCTATGTCCTTTATTATGCAGGGTAAACAGCTTTGAGGTTCACACTGTAAGGAGTGAAGAGGAGCCACATGATCCCTGAGATTCCACCCCACACAAGGAGCGGCCAGGCAGAAGGAATATGAGAGAATGCCAGCTCTCCTTTACTCTCCAAATGACAGGACACTGAGCTATGACTGCAGGTCATTTCTCTTGAAAGCACCTCAGGATACAACACAATGACAGTAATACCCATCCAGTACAGGGAGTCTCCTTTCTAAGGCCCACTTGACTTCACATTCCAGGATGTCTGGCTCTAGATTAGTCAACACATCATGATGATTATCTGGGTCATGAAGATCTTTTTTGTACAGTTCTTCCGTATATTCTTGCCACCTCTTCTTAATATCTTCTGCTGCTGTTAGGTCCAGACCATTTCTGTCCTTTATCGAGCCCATCTTTGCATGAAATGTTCCCTTGGTATCTCTAATTTTCTTGGAAGAGATCTCTAGTCTTTCCCATTCTGTTCTTTTCCTCTATTTCTTTGCACTGATTGCTGAGGAAGGCTTTCTTATCTCTTCTTGCTATTCTTTGGAACTCTGCATTCAGATGCTTATATCTTTTCTTTTCTCCTTTGCTTTTTGCTTTTTGGAATTCCCATTGAGCTGTTTCAAATCCTGAAAGATGATGCTGTGAAAGTGCTGCACTCAATTTGCCAGCAAATCTGGAAAACTTAGCAGTGGCCACAGGACTGGAAAAGGTCAGTTTTCATCCCAATTCCAAAGAAAGGCAATGCCAAAGAATGCTCAAACTACCGCACAATTGCACTCATCTCACATGCTAGTAAAGTAATGCTCAAAATTCTCCAAGCCAGACTTCAGCAATATGTGAACCGTGAACTCCCTGATGTTCAAGCTGGATTTAGAAAAGGCAGAGGAACCAGAGATCAAATTGCCAACATCCGCTGGATCATGGAAAAAGCAAGAGAGTTCCAGAAAAACATCTATTTCTGCTTTATTGACTATGCCAAAGCCTTTGACTGTGTGGATCACAGTAAACTGTGGAAAATTCTGAAAGAGATGGGAATACCAGACCACTATTCCATTGCCAATACCTTTGATAAGCTCACAGATATCCTCTCCAGGGGAAAGTAGGATAATAGTATCCCTGATATGGAGCAATACCATGGTTACCCAAGACAGCACTGTTGTGGGGTGCAGTACAAGTGAATGGCAAGACAGGATCAAACGACTAAAGTGCGTGATTGCTCTGGCAACAATGGTGATTATAATTAGTGGCCTGGATGCTCCTGACAGCTTGGAGAGCTTACAAAAAAGGGGAAATTTTTTAAGCCTAGAAACTTGAACCTTCAAGTTGTTGAACAGGAAGAGAATCAGAAAACCTAATGGTGGCCTTAAAAAATTTTTTTTCTAGAAGGCACACACAACCAAAATTTAGGTCCAAAGACTAACTACAGGTATAAGAAAGAAATAGTGGTAGTCAAATGTCCAATCTCTCTAGGTTATCATATGCCAGTTAAGGCACTAGTTAATGAGTGTGGGTGGGATTCTGAGACTTAAATAGGAATATTTGGAAAACTAGACATGAGACTGAGATTTTTGAACACTGAAATCTCCCCTCTTGCTTGCCTGATTAAGCAGCCCAGCTCTTTCTAAAGGAATCTTGACTTTGCTTTCATAAATTTCCTTTGTTGACTTAACTTAGGACAACCTCCTCACAAGGGGAATCAGTTCTTCCCCTGCCCAGTCTTACCATCTCTACTTACTTCTAGATCCATAGTGAGAGTTAAATGCCAGCACAGCCCAAAGAGAGAAGTGCAAGTTATTCTGCAGGAGGTATTGTAATAAATGTTAAATGTTGGCTATAGGCCTTACCTGGTAGCCCAGTCAGTAAAGAATCCGCCTACAATGCAGGAGACTGCCTGCAATGCAGAAGACCTGGATTCAGTCAGGTATGTCCCCTGGAGGAGGGCTTGGCAACCCACTCCAGTAGTCTTGCCTGGAGAATCCCAGGGACAGAGAAGCCTGGAGGGCAACAGTCCATAGGGCCTCACAGAGTCAGACACAAATGAAGCAACTTAGCATGCACACATGAATAAGAACTAGGCAGATGGGGGCAGGACTGGGAAGGAGACTACTGCAACCTTTTTACACTTTCTGATCTTGGCTTCATGTAAAATATTCTCTTTCAAGAAATCAAGGAAAAATGCATGTTAGAGTTACAGAACTCTAAACACATGGGTGGGTTTACCAGCATGAACCATCAGTCACATAAATTGGCTTCTTCTGTCTTCCAGAATTTCTCAGCTACCACAGCCCTGGGAACTAAGAGCTGACAAATAAGAAAGAGGTATTCTGTGGTTGGGGTTCCCTGGTAGCTCAGCTTGTAAAGAATCTGTCTACAATAGAGGAGACCCCAATTTGATTCCTGGGTCAGGAAGATCTCCTGGGGAAGGGATAGGCTACCCACACCAGTATGCATGGCCTTCCCTGGTGGCTCAGACAGTAAAGAACCCACTTGCAACGTGGGAGACCTGGGTTCGATCCCTAGGTTGGGAAAATTCCCCTAGAGGAGGGCGTGGCAACCCACGCCAGAATTGTTATCTGGAGAATCCCATGGACAAGAGGAGCCTGTTGGGTTACAGTCCATGGGGTCACCAAGAGTCGGACATGACATGACTAAACACAGCCCATTCTATTTCTATGGTTACAGTGGCACCTACAGGACAAACTGAGAATTTTGGTTTGTTGATTTCAGTTTTCCCTGAAAGGCATACATTGGAAAGAAGGAATTTTGAATCACCAGTGGAACAGCTAAACAGAAAAGTTTTAGTAACAACCAATGGAATTATTCCAAAGACATACTTACACAGGTCACACCAGATGGGAAGTCAGAGTGATGAGATAAACATAGGTGCAGAGCCTCATACACTTGGCTTCATATTTTCTCTGTGTTGCCTTCGGTACATGAACCGCAGCCTCTCTGAGCATTAGCTTCTTCACATATTTAGTTTCTTCACATGCACAAACCTGCCCCCTTCTGCAGAGTTAAGTGTAATATTAGAAAGAATGTGTGTAATATGCTGACTACGGGGCCCGGCACAGAGTTTTCAGTGGCCGGTGTATTCTTGCACTCTATTAATATATATCCTTCAGTATCATTGACTCACAAGGCTGGTCTCCCTTTGAGGCTCACCAGGTTTCAACCCACCCCCACCTTGATGCATATTCACCTTTTCTCAGCTTTCCAGAAGCAAGTACATCACACCAAGCATGATTTAGCTTTCATGAGCTTCTTAATATCAAACCCACATAGCCCCACCTCCTCACTGCTACTGTACTCTTGATGCGGGGGCATTTTTTAAACTCTTGCTGTGTCTGTCATTTTTCAAGAAAAACACTACAAATTATGTTTAAACACTTTTTTTAACCTACTGACAGTAGCATGTATTTACCCACATAATGACATGACATTTTCCCTCCAAGACCATAATGAAACTAGAGCCTGGCCTTTCCTCACCCTCAGGACTCAAAGGTTCTCCTGAATCGCTTGTTGACCTTATGTCTATATGCACAGCATTGCATTTTTGAGAGTGTTGCACTCCTGTATGTGTGTAAGGCTCAAGCAAAATAGAATTTGAGACAAGCACTGAGAGAAATTCATGACTAATTTTAAACCATGAATGTATGTTAAAGGCTTTGTGATCCAGTAAAAGAATATTTACTAGGGTAACAAACTAGGCAGGAATGACTATTTAAAGAAAATAAATATGGAGTTATGTTTAAACCTAAAATAGAGAGAGGGTTGAGTCCCTGCTCTCATGATGTTTAGACCAGCTAGAGAAGAGAAAACTAGACAGTAAAGTATATGATGATTATAATCAAAAGTAGTGCAGGATTCAGAAATAATTAAGTGAAAACAAGGGTAGAAAGAATTGTGTTTCCAAACATGTGGTGCTGCATGTCATAAGGATTGTGATGAAGCTAATGATCCACGGGGCTCTGAGCTGGTCAGATGACACTCTAATGGGGCATTTCAACAACTGGATGTCAAGAATGACAGAGAATAACTAGTCATGATTACTGAAAAATCTATGCTACTGTGGACCCAAACTCAACCATAGAAAAATGGCATCACCAATTTGATGGACATGAGTTTGAGTAAGCTTCAGGAGTTGGTGATGTAAGGGAAGCCTGGTGTGCTGCAGTCCATGGGGTCGCAAAGAGTCAGATACAGCTGAGCAACTGAACTGAACTGACAGAAAAATGGAAACATAATATAGCAAATATAATAGCAGTATATAATATTGGTATTAAATGGTAAAATATTGCTAAAGAATTCAGAAGTCAGGTTAGAGAATCATAAACCTGTGGCAGTATATGGATGTCATGTTCCTTGATACTGTTAAAGGTAAAAGAAAAGAGACAGTTGACATTCAGACGCCATAAAAGTCACAAGCCAGAGACAGTCATTACTGGGATGGATATTTACAGGATGGATAATTAGATGACCAGCCCTAAACAGCAGTTTAAGAGCTAAATGGGGAAAGATTATAGAAAAGCAAAACTATACTGATGAAATTAGGATGAAAGTATTAGTTGCTCAGTCATATCTGACTCTTTGTGACCCCATGAGCTACAGCACATTAGGATCCTCTGTCCAAGGAATTCTCCAGGGAAGAATACTGGAGTAGGTTGCCATTTCCTTCTCCAGGGTCTCCTGCATTGCAGGCAGATTCTTTACCATCTGAGCCACCAGGGAAACCCAACTAGGAACTACCATCTGAGCCACCAGAGAAGCCCATTTTATCTAGAAACTAGGACAGAATGGGCATAAAACACATATATAAATTGTTGCTCAGATAAGCATAGATGAAATGAAGAGTAGATCCTTTTTAAGGCAAGACCTCCTCAGGAAATAATTACACTTATGGGAGAAACTAAAAGTGAGGCTTCCCATCAGATGACTTGGTTAGGTAAAGAATCCGCCTGCAATGCAGGAGCTGTGGGTTTGATCCCTGGGTCGGGAAGATCCCTTGGTAGAAAATGTCAACCCACTCCAGTATTCTTGCCTGAAAAATCCCACGCGCAGAGGAGCCTGGCAGGCTACAGTCCGTGGTCAAACAACAACAATGAAAGTACAGGTGGGGTGTGATGATATCCCAGTTGAGATAAACATGGTTAGGACATAGTTATACCACTGAAAGATATGGACATTACTGTAAACCAGAGTAGATTTAGGAAAATGAAAGAAGCATATAAGAAATCTACTAGGAAAAAAAAAAAAGACAAAAGACAAGAATAGAAAGACACCCTCTCCCCCACACCTGCTGCACACTTTAGTATAGACATGAAAAGCATTATATCTACCTTAAAGTATTCTTGCCTGAAAAATCCCACGCGCAGAGGAGCCTGGCAGGCTACAGTCCGTGGTCAAACAACAACAATGAAAGTACAGGTGGGGTGTGATGATATCCCAGTTGAGATAAACATGGTTAGGACATAGTTATACCACTGAAAGATATGGACATTACTGTAAACCAGAGTAGATTTAGGAAAATGAAAGAAGCATATAAGAAATCTACTAGGAAAAAAAAAAAAAGACAAAAGACAAGAATAGAAAGACACCCTCTCCCCCACACCTGCTGCACACTTTAGTATAGACATGAAAAGCATTATATCTACCTTACGTACAGGCAGCCCCTGAGACAGAATAATAGACAACAGAAGGACAAGTAGCTGTTATGCATTACCAAACCAAAGAGGCTCTACCATTCCAACAAGGAAGAGAAAGAATGAGCTATCACAGTCAAAGAGACCAGGAAAAGCTCAGACCCAGGATAAAGAGCAAACCTAGAGCTCCAAACTAGATGCTTTGCATTGTTTTCTCTTCCCAGATTAGACAGTTTTTTCCCTGTATAATCTCTTAATATGTGATTGAACTAAAAATGCTAGGATTACTAGGCACAGGATGACAAATATCAACACTTTCAGGAAAAATGGCAAAGTATACATAAAGGCAAAGATAAGATTTTAAAATCTTTGGAAGAGAGGCTTCACTAGTGGTTCTTCTTCCAAGAATCTGCCTTGCAACACAGGGGACACCAGTTTGATCCCTGGTCTGAGAAGATCCCACATGCTGCAGGGCAACGAAGCCCCCTGGCTCACAGCTGCTGAGCTTGTGGTCTGGAGCCCAGGAGCTGCAACTTCTGAAGCCTGAGGGCCCCAGAGCCGCGCTCTGCAGTAAGGAAGGGGGAAGCCTGCCCAGCACAGCTAGAGAGTAGCCCCCTCTCACCGCAACTAGAGAAGAGCCCACGCGGCCGTGAAGACCCAGCACAGCCAACAAACAAGCAAATACATAAAATGTTTGGAAGAAGCTGCTCAATAGGAGTTCGGTAAAATGAGATCTAAAATCAGCTAGCTGCCTTATTGGAATTTATGACTTACCCCTTAATACCAAACTCTGAATCATTGGAACAGACGTAATTAAGAAATTACAAGATACTGGAGAAGATAAAATCAGTTTAGCTGTACATATAATTTTATTGGAGAGGCAAAATTGGTACCTTTGTCATTATTCACACTGAGCTGGGAAATGTTACATTTTTATTCCCTTGGATCAAGTGTATTCTTGTAAGTTTCATAGAATTTATTCAGTGCTTTTAATATGGGAAATTTTTCTAGAAATGTGCCCATTTCATCTGTTTTCAAATTTATTGACATAAAATTCTTGTTGAGGTGGCAGTAGTCATGGTATCTCAGTGGTTTCTTTTTGAAAATGTTTTGAAAAAATTATAGACTCATGAGAAGTTGCAAAAATAGTACAAAAAAGTCCTGTATACCCACACCCAACTTTCCCCAGTAGTAACTTTCTACTATGTGAAAACTAGGAAATTAATATTAGCACAATAATACTGACTAAATATAGACCTTATCTGGGTTGCTTTACCCTTTACATGCACTGATTTTTTTTTTTCTGGGTGTGTATACTTATATGAAATTTTATCACTTGTATAGACTCACGTGGCTGCCCTAACAATCAGGATATGGAATTGTTCCATCGTACAAAGGCCCCCCACTGTGCTATACTTTCATAATTACACCTCTTCCTTACCTTCTGACAGTCACTCATCTATTCTCTGTCTCTATAATTTTATTTCAAAATTGTATAAATGGAACTGCATTGTATGTGACGTGAAGTCACTCAGTCGTGTCCGACTCTTTGCGACCCCATAGACTGTAGCCTACCAGGCTTCTCCACCCATGGGATTTTCCAGGCAAGTATACTGAGTGGGTTGCTATTTCCTTCTCTAGGGGATCTTCTCGACCCAAGAATTGAACCCGGGCTTCCTGCGTTGCAGGCAGACGCTTTACCCTGTGAGCCACCAGGGAAGCTCTTGTATGTAGCCCTGGTTTCTCTTTACTCGGCATGGTTGATGATATTGAACATCTTTTCATATGCTTAGTAAGTAAAGTAAATGTCGCTCAGTCGTGTCCAACTCTTTGCGACTCCATGGACTGTCGCCTACCAGGTTCCTCCGTCCATGGGATTCTCCAGGCAAGAGTGCTGGAGTGGGTTGCCATTTCCTTCTCCAGGGGATCTTCCCAACCCAGGGATCGAACCCAGGTCTCGTGCATTGTAGGCAGCCGCTCTACCATCTGAGCCATCGGGGAAGGCTTTCATATGCTTATGTGCACCCATTTCCCCTTTTTGGTTAAGTGTTTCAGACTGGATTTGGTATTTTATTCTTTTGCTTTGCTAACTGCATTGTTTGTGTTTTTTTCTGATAAACTCAGAGTTCTTTATATCTTTCGGATACAAGTCCTTTGTCAGATATGTGATATGCAAATATGCTTTCTCAATCTAGCCTTATCTTTCTAACCTCTTACCAGAGTTTTTCACAGAGCAAAAGTTTTTAATTTTGGTGAAGTCCACTTTATCAATTTTTCTTTTATGGATTATACTTTTGGTGTCGTATTTAAGAACTCTTTACTTAGCCTTCGGTCACAAAGATATTTTCTAAAGGTTTTCCTTAAAAGCATTCAGTTCAGTTCAGTCACTCAGTCGTGTCTGACTCTTTGCAACCCCATGAACTGAAGCACGCCAGGCCTCCCTGTCCATCACCATCTCCCGGAGTTCACCCAGACTCATGTTCATCGAGTCCGTGATGCCATCCAGCCATCTCATCCTCTGTCATCCCTTTCTCCTCCTGCCCCCAATCCTTACCAGCATCACAGTCTTTTCCAATGAGTCAACTCTTCGCATGAGGTGGCCAAAGTACTGGAGCTTCAGCTTTAGCATCATTCCTTCCAGAGAAATCCCAGGGTTGATCTCCTTCAGAATGGACTGGTTGGATCTCCTGGCAGTCCAAGGGACTCTCAAAGAGTCTTCTCCAACGCATCAATTCAACACATCTTCTCCAAAAGCATCAATTCTTTGGTGCTCAGCCTTCTTCACAATCCAACTCAAACATCCATACATGACCACAGGAAAAACCATAGCCTTGTCTAGACGGACCTTAGTCGGCAAAGTAATGTCTCTGCTTTTGAATATGCTATCTAGGTTGGTCATAACTTTTTCTTCCAAGAGTCTTTTAATTTTATGGCTGCAGTCACCATCTGCAGTGATTTTGGAGCCCCCAAAAATAAAGTCTGACACTGTTTCCACTGTTTCCCCATCTATTTCCCATGAAGTGATGGGACCAGATGCTATGATCTTCGTTTTCTGAATGTTAAAAGCATTACGGTTTTACTTTTCACATGTAGGCTTATGTTTCATTTTGAGTTAATTTTTGCATGAGGCATCAGGTTTGCATCAAAGTTCATTTTTCTTTCTATGAGGGGTCAATTGTTCCAGCATCATGTGTTAAAAACTCTGTTTTTTCTTCACACATTGGTTTTTCACCTTCATCAGAAACCTGCTGGGCATCCTCATGAAGGTCTATTTCTGTCTTCTCTATTTTGGTCCGCTAATCTATGCAGCTGCACTTCACTGGACCAGCCATGTGGAGATAACCCACATCCAAGTTCAGAGAAACCCCAGTAAGACATTTGGCACTGGAGCGGCTATGAGGAGATACCCCGCATACAAGGGCAAAGGAGAAGCCCCAGCTAGATGGTAGGAGGGGCAAATTTGTGCTTAGAATCAAACCCCATTCCAGCCAGAGGGGCTTAGAGGGCTCAAATAAACCTTGTGTGCACCAGGACCCAGGGACCCCACAGAGACTGAGACAGAACTGTGTTTGAGCATCTCCTGTGGAAGTACGGGTCAGCGGTGGTCTGCCACAGGGACAGGGGCTCTGGGTGTGGGTATGGCATAAGCCCTCTTGGAGGAGGTCATCATTAACCCCACCATAGAGCTGCCAGAACTTACACAGGACTGGGAAATAGACTCTTGGAGGGCACAACAGAAACCTGTGCACCAGGACCCAGGAGAAAGGAGCAGTGACCCCACAGGAGACTGCCCCGGACTTGCCTGTGGGTGTCTGGGGATCTCTGGCAGAGGCGTGGGTCAGTGGTGGCCTGCCGTGGGGGTGGGGGCACTGAGGGTAGCAGTACATGCAGTGGGTCTTTTGAGGGAGGTAACCTCTACATTCATTACCTCCACCATAGTTTGAGTGAGTGAGTGAAGTCGCTGGGTCGTGTCCGACTCTTTGCAACCCCGTGGACTGTAGCCCACCAGGCTCCTCCGTCCATGGGATTCTCCAGGCAAGAATAGGGGAGTGGGTTGCCATTTTCTTCTCCAGGAGATCTTCCCAACCCAGGGATCGAACCCAGGTCTCCTGAATTGCAGGCAGACGCTTTAACCTCTGACCCAGCAGGGAAGCCACCATAGTTTCAGTTCAGTTCAGTCGCGCAGTCGTGTCCGACTCTTTGCGACCCCATGAATCGCAGCACGCCAGGCCTCCCTGTCCATCACCAACTCCCGGAGTTCACTCAGACTCACGTCCATTGAGTCTGTGATGCCATCCAGCCATCTCATCCTCGGTCGTCCCTTTCTCCTCCTGCCCCCAATCCCTCCCAGCATCAGGGTCTTTTCCAATGAGTCAACTCTTCGCATAAGGTGGCCAAAGTACTGGAGCTTCAGTTTTAGCATCATTCCTTCCAAAGAAATCCCAGGGTTGATCTCCTTCAGAATGGACTGGTTGGATCTCCTTGCAGTCCAAGGGACTCTCAAGAGTCTTCTCCAACACCACAGTTCAAAAGCATCAATTCTTCTGCGCTCAGCCTTCTTCACAGTCCAACTCTCACATCCATACATGACCACAGGAAAAACCATAGCCTTGACTAGACGGACCTTAGTCGGCAAAGTAATGTCTCTGCTTTTGAATATACTATCTAGGTTGGTCATAACTTTT
>SJXQ01009351.1:225040-239133 GCA_006408695.1 Aepyceros melampus
CGTGAAGAGATACCCCATGCCCAAGGTAAGAGAAACCCAAGTAAGATGGTAGGTGTTGCAAGAGGGAATCAGAGGGCAGACACACTGAAACCATACTCACAGAAAACTAGTCAATCTAATCACCCTAGGACCACACCCTTGTCTAACTCAAAGAAACCAAGCCATGCCTGCGGGGCAACCCAAGATGGGAGGGTCATGGTGGAGAGGTCTGACAGAATGTGGTCCACTGAAGAAGGGAATGGCAAGCCACTTCAGTATTCTTGCCTTGAGAACCCCATGAACAGTATGAAAAGGCAAAATGATAGGATACCAAAAGAGAAACTCCCCAGATCATTAGGTACCCAATATGCTACTGGAGATCAGTGGAGAAATAACTCCAGACAGAATGAAGGGATAGAGCCAAAGCAAAAACAATACCCAGTTATGGATGTGACTGGTGATAGAAGCAAGATCCGATGCTGTAAAGAGTACCTCTCACTAATCTTGAAGTCGACTCTAGAAGGAGCTCGGAGAGACTCTAGAGGTCATCTCCAACCTGCCCGCCTCCCCGCCCTTTACAGATGGGGAAACCGAGGCAAATAACTTTTACAAGCGGTAGAACCGGAATCTCCGGTCTGCGAATCAAGGTGGGAGGCCAGTTGTTTGTACTAGAGAGGGCATTTGCTTAGTGCACTGAGCTGTATTGGGTTCAGCTGTGCTCACCACGCTCCCCATTTATCAGCAGAGAAATATTAATAAATAATCCTCCCACCCGCTTAGCACATCATGCAGGGATGTCACCCTCTTTTTGGAACCCTGACGGGCTGCCACGTTCTCTTGTCTGGGCTAATGGTGGCAGTGGCGACATCTCAGGTCTCAGCTGGCTTCCGCAGCAGTCGAGCCTTCAACAGTTACAAGAGTAGCTACTCTTTCTAAGGCATTCTTCTGCTCAGAAACCATCAGGGGAGGGACTTCCTTGGTGGTCCAGTGGCTAAGACTCTGTGCTCCCAATGCAGGGGCCTGGGTTTGACACCTGGTCAGGGAACTAGATCCCTCATGCTGCAACAAAGATTCTGCATGGGCCTCCCTGGTGGCTCAGTGATGGAGACTCTCTGCCTGCAATGCAAGAGATGCCGGTCTTATCCCTGGTCTGGGAAGATCCCACATTTTACAGAGTAACTGGTCCCCTGCACTGTAACTATTGAGCCTGTGTCCTAGAGCCCAGGAGCTGCAACAAGAGAAGCCACCACAATGCGAAGCCCTTGAATTGCAACAAAGTGTAGCCCCCACTCGCCGCAACTAGAGAAAAGCCTGTGCAGCAACAAAGACCCAGCACAGCCAAAAACAAGCAAATGAAATTATATATATATAAAAGATCCTGCATGCCAAAACTAAGACCAAAGACAGCGAAATAAATAAATAACTTATCTGTTTAAAAACAAACATCAAGGGGAATTCCCTGGTGGTCCAGTGGTTAGGACTCTGTGTTCTCTTTGCTAGGGTCCTGAGTCAATTTCTGTTGGGGAACTAAGATCCTATAAGGCACGTGGTGTGGACCAACGAGGCACCCCCAAAGACTACACACCTCCCTTCAAGTCCTTACCCTGAAGGAGGAAACAGAACAGGCTCCATCCTGAAAGCAGGACTCCATCTTGGGCCGGACTGTGGACTTTGAGCTCTATGCCCAGTGTCTATGGAAAGGGCATACCACCTGGAAAACCAGGCCTCCTGGATGGAAGAAAACCCCAGGGCTTATACCTAGACTCTCCATTGCCTGAAAGAATACCCTAATTATCTGTGTAACCAAATAGAATCATAAGTTCTATTATGCTTATTGGGATATGACCACAGGCCTATTGATAATTGTCCACTGTTAACTACCTAGGCTGAAGGCATATGAATTATGGGTTAACTTTGTATCTTTCTCTTCCTTTGTGCAGACTAATTTCAGGGAATTTGGGGAGGTGGGTTTGGGCCCGTACACTTAGGGTATATAAGGTTTTCACAAAAACTGGTTGGGGTCCTTGGCTAAGAGGTGACTCTGCCTTGGGCCTGCCAGTGTAAGAAGCAGCACCCCACTGTCTGCATTGTCCTTCTGAGTGAGTTTGTTTCCCGGAACCTGTGGCTACAACAACCCCTACTACTTCCCACTGGGATGCTGTGTTGTTTTTCAGTCACTCAGTCATGTCTGACTCTTTGCAACCCTGTGGACTTCAGCACACCAGGCTTCCTTGTCCTTCACCATCTCCCAGAACTTGCTCATGTCCATTGGGTTGGTGATGCCATCCAACCATCTCCTCCTCTGTCATCCCCTTCTCCTCCAGCTTTCAGTACTGTGCCACCATCCAAATAGCCAGTTGACCATCCTCCACATCTTTTAAGGTCCAGGATAACTCTTTCCCAAACCTCTCCAGATTTCCCCAGTTGAAACTAATTTTTCCACCCCATGTTCTCAAAGCATTTGTCAGGAGTCCAGCCTTCTATATGTCTAGGCTGGGGGTTCCTGGAAGCCCCGGGTCAGTATTATTCATCTGGTGCAAAGAGCAATAGTAATTTTACTTAATGATCATGGAAAGGGTCAGGCAGTAGCTGAGGCTTAGGTGTCAGTTCAGCTGGTGGCTGGGTCACCCCTTCCAGGACATGGTACCTGGGCCAGCCAGGGTTACACTGACTTCTCCTCTACCTCCTTAGGACAAGCCTGATGGAGTCAGTACAGTTACGATCATCCTAATTACATGGCCTCATCAATGCCCTGCCTAATAAAGTGGCCCCCATCTTGAGCCAGCTGGTGACAGGCAGGTGTTTTGTCCTAATCTGGGGAGAGCTCTGAGGTGACTGGGGACTCTAAACACACCAGGTGGTGTAATCATTTGTTGCCAGCATAGTCATTAGGGGAGTGAGAACATCTGAGCCCTGGAGAGGGGGTTGGCCTAAAGTCTGGGAGGGGTCCTTGGAGAAGAACAGGCAGGATGTTTTTCTAGAATTGGTGGGTAAATGGGAAGGGGGTTGACGTCATGTTGGTGATTCAGAAGCGTAACATTTCAAAGGTGGTTTCAAGTGAGTCCCCACCCCACCCCAGCCTGCTGTCTAACAGGGTAACCTGAGCCTGGCCCTCAGCCCTTGACCATCCACCTCCCGCCGGAGCCCTGGATCTAGGGGCAGGAGCAGTCTTGAGATGTTTCTGAGTCCTGGGCCCCAGCTGTATCACGTGGCTGGTTAGGGCCTGGCTGGCTGGCAAGCAGAAAAACCAGTTGACTTGAGGTTTTCACTTGAACACTCCAGAAAAAGCTGTGGGGCCAGGAGAGGGGTTTTTGCTACCTCGAAGGGACTCTGCTGATGGGGTGTTGGGGAGGGGTCCACCTGAGGGCTGTCCACCCCTCCCTCCCAGCATGTCAGGAATGGGCCAGTGGACTAGCTGGTGGTTGGTGAGGGTCTCCCTCTTGGGGAAATGGCAAGCCCCTGATATACTGAGGCTGATGTAAGGGAAGAAGCGAGGTACAGAACGAGGATGCTCTGTGTCTGCAATGGCTCTCCACTTCCGCTCTCTGTTCCCAGTGGTCCAACCTCCCTGGGAAGGGAGAGGGTGTTAGCATCCTCATTTTACTGCTGAGAGAAAGGAGACACGGGGGGGTGAAGTGACCCAGCTGCAGTCACGCAGCCCCCGCGTGGCCCAGCCCGAAGTCCTTCCCGGGCTGTGTGACTCCCAGTCAGTGCTCCGGGTATTTCGTCACCACCCATCTGGCTGGGGACAGAGAGCCAAGGGGGTGGGGCCTGCAGCGGCAGGGACACTGAGGTGTTGAATGGGTTAAGACAGGGAGGCGGCGGGTGTCCCTTAACCGCACCTGGCCCAGTATCGGTCACGTGGCCGGGTTTCACCTGCCCCGCTGAGCAGGGACAATCAAGCTGCTTGTTTTGCAATTGATCACCATGGTGACAGGAGTGCGCCTGGGGAGGTCACCAGGGCAAATTCCTGCCCCCCCACAACTGCCCCATAGGGTCGGGGTGTCAGTCAGTCAGGCTGGGGTCTCTGAGACTCCTGAGAGACCCCTTACCGTTTCCCCTGGGTCTGTCCCGTGGGTGCCCCCGCTCACCCTGGGACACCCATCCTACCTCTTCCCACAACACTCCTCAACCTCAACCCAGCTTCTCTCTTCCTAGATTTTGAGCCCGAGGGTATTAAACTGCCAAAACTTTGTCTTGTTTAATCCACCCAGGAGCAGTAGTAATCCCCTGTGCCTCCACCCTACCACACACACACTCAGGAAACACTTTGAGAACATTTGCTCCTGCTTGCCTTCATTCAACAATCATCAGATATTCCTGGAGCCTCACGCCTTTATAGACACGGGCACCATTCTAGAGACGGGGGAGGGTGTTTCTTCAGTGGCTCAGGCAATCAAAAAAGATCTGCCTGCAATGCAGGAGAACCGGGTTCGATCCCTGGGTTGCGAAGATCCCCTGGAGAAGGGCATGGCAACCCATTCCAGTATTCTGGCCTGGAGAATTCCATGGACAGAGGAGCGTGGCGGGTTACAGTCCAAGGGGTCACAAAGAGCTGGACACGCTAAGCATCTAACACCTTTCTGAAGACAGCCAGTGAACTGATTAATAGACTAATCAACCACACCACAGTGGATGTGTGTTAGTGAGAGCTTCCTTAGTGGCTCAGTCATAAAGAACCCACCTGCAATGCAGGAGACCCAGGTTCAATCCCAGGGTCGGGAAGATCCCCTGGAGAAGAAAATGGCAACCCACTCCAGTATTCTGGCCTGGGAAATCCTGTGGACAGAGGAGCCTGGCCGACTACAGTCCACGGGATTGCAGAGTTGGACAGGACTGAGCGACTGACACACACACCTGGTTTGTTGAGTATTTCTTTTCTTTGGAGCGGATGGCGGGGAGGCTCCTGGGGACCCATGTAGAGGAAAGAGACTGCACGTTATCATCCTCCAGTCTTGCTGTCCAGAACACCTCTGGGGACACTTTCTGCCACCTCCAGGCCTGACCTGTAATTCCTCCCCTCTAAGCTTCCCACTGGCCCCCAGCTCCTGCCTTCACCCACTGGCTCCTTGCTCCAGAACCCCCGACAGGCCCTGCTAACTCTTGTCAACATTTTTCCTATCTCACGTGCAGTCACTGTACTCCCAATAACAGCCTCATCACACACACAGATTCTTAAAGTAGGTGGAGTGAGGACACCTCCTCTTTTGAGGGTAGAGGAGTCTGTGTGTTTTGAAATCCAGTAGCCTACACTCCCCTACACTCCCTTGAGAAACAGCGGCCAGCATAACACACATGAGCCTCTTCTGCCTGCATTTTGGAGCTTTCATTTCATTTTGGAGCCTTTTGTGCCAGGCACTGGAGATGCAGGGGAGAGCTCCAATCCACTCACACACCTGACAGTGGGGAAGACATGAACGGATGTGTGGTCACATGCCCAGTAAATATGCAAAGGAGAGGGAGCGCATCAGACCGAAGAATGTGACTGGCCCTGTAGAAGTAACACTTGGATGCAGATAAGAAGAAGGAGTGGGACTCAGTCAGGACTGCTCAAAGGGATCAGTAACCTCGGTGAAGAGGTTACAGGGAGGAGGATGTTCCAGAAGTGGGGACTGCATGTGCAACGGCAAAGCCATCCTGTTTCTCAAGATTGAATCAGGACTCATTCCTGATGCCTCCTTCCTTACCTCCTCCACCCCGAAGCAGTCCCTCACCTACTGCTGATTTTTATCTTCCAGATATCTCTGAGATCCATTGGCTTCTGTCCATCTCCAGGGCCCCATCACCCCCCTCCATCATTGTCACCTTCTCACTGGACTTGTCCATTTCAGTCTCCATAGTCATTTCCCTACACAGTAGGAAGCTTGATCTTTCCAAACACATATTTCTATGTTAATCCAGTTCGGCCCACCCCCTATTTTTTTGTGCTCTGGGTTCTGTTTTCACTGCTCCTGGGGATACATGTGGCAAACATTGTTCAGCTGCCCAGTGGTGTCTGACTCTTTGTGACCCCATGAACCGCAGCATACCAGGCTTCACCATCTCCCGGAATTTGCTCAGACTTATGTGCACTGAGTCAGTGATGCCATCCAACCATCTCATCCTCTGTTGCCCCCTTCTCTTCCTGCTTTCACTCTTTCCCAGCATCAGGGTCTCGAAAGAATAGAAAAGCTGGCCTCTGTGTTTCAAAACCTGAAGTCCAGAGAGGAAGAAGATGCCTCAGTAGTGTTAAGTATCTTGGCTAAGAATGACAAGGGGGGTCTGCCACTTACCTCTTGGCAGGGTCCCCAGAAAGAATTGGCTCAAGGGTTTACTAGACAGGCAAGACCATAGGCAGCTTGCAAAATCATTCTCAGCTCTGACCCCAAAGCAGACACACTGCAAACCACAGGACCAAAAGGGTCTGGGGGACAAGGTGGTGATGTTTTAGCAAGGATCAGTGTTGCCTAAGGGCTGGATACTGTCCAGTCTGGCCCCCCTCCCAGCCTCCTCCCTCATCTACCTGCTTCTCCACATGTGTGTGCTTGCCAAGTAGCTTCAGTCATGGCCAACTCTTTGTGATCCCATGGACTGTAGCCCGTGAGGCTCCTCCATCCATGGGATTCTTCGGCAAGAATACTGGAGTAGGGAGCCATGCCCTCCACTAGGCGATCTTCCCAACCTAGGGATTGAAACTGCATCTCTGTGTCTGCTGCATCGGCAGGCAGGTTCTTTACCACTAGTGCCACTTGGGAAGCCCCCCGCCCCCCTTCCACCATAGCCCCAGCAAATCAGACCCTGCTGAATATCCTGGCATTGTAGCGCAGCCTCAGAAAGATTGAAGTTCAGCCTCTTTCTAACTGCCTCAGCAGAATGGAGCATCGAGGAAATAACATTATTGCCTGGCTGTTTATGGACTGACTTTCATAATTGCCACAACCCCATATACACAGACTTCCCTTATGAATCAACAATCCAACAATTCATTCCACAAATATTTACCAAGCACCTGCAGTTACCAAATATGAATTTTAGAGCCAGGGACGTGGCAGTTACGTGACCCTCTTCCTCAAGGAACGCAAAATAGGCAGCCCCCGCTGCCAACCTATCTACTCTCAAGTGGGGAAGACAGGTCATCAACAAAGAAACAAGCAAATAAATATGTAAGTACAAATTGTGTTAAGTTCAGTTGTGCTGTGTTCAGTAGTAACAGGGGCAGAAGATATTAAGTAGAGTGATAAGGAAAGTTCTCAGATAAGATCAAGTTTGGAGGATAAGAAGGAGGCAGTCATACAAACATCAGGGAAAAGTGTTTTAGGCAGTGGGAATAGTATGTGCAAAGGCTCTGAGATGCACAAGACTGTATCTTGTTAGAAGAACAGAGAAGAAGGCAGAGGAAGCTCAGGCAGATAAAACAATAGGAGAAAGGCACACAGAAGGTAGGCTAGGGTGGGTCCATGTACGGGTCCATTATTAAAGAGAAGTAAGAGCCAGTAAGGGTTTAACTAGGCGTCCCTGGTGGCTCAGTAGTAGTACCATTCCGGTATTATTGCCATGGACAGAGAAGCCTGGCAGGCTACAGTCCATGGGGGCACAAAAGAGATGGACACAACTCAGCTACTAAACAACAACAAGGGTTTAAGCAGGGAGAACATATTTTCCATTTCCTTTTATTTCACTTGTATTCTAAGACTGTTCCCTGCAGCATGCGGGATCTTAGTTCTCCAGCCAAGGATGAAACCTGTGCCTCCTGCATTAGGAGCACAGAGTCTTAACTACTGGGCTGCCAGAGACTCCCCTGGATGAAGAATTAGATGGGGAAAAAGAAGGATTAGATGGGTAGAGAGGAAGGTGGTATGAAGGAAAAGGAAGAGATCAAAGACAACCCCATTTCTGAGGGTAGTTGTGTCATTCGTAGAGATGAGGAAGGCTGGAGAGGAATTTTTTCTTTTTTTCCCTCTAAAGTGTACCAATAGTAAGGGAGAATCCAGAGTTCCACTTGCGGTATGTTAAGTTTGCAAAGCTCATGAGATGCCATGATAGTTAATGTGTACTGAGCTTAACATGCCACATATTCATTGACTCATAATGACAGAGCGTATGTGTATTATTCAACCCCTCCTTTAACTGCTGAAAGAAGTGAGCCGCAGAGGGGTTAATTAATCGTCTATGGTCACACAGCTTGGAAACTGCAGGGCCAGGATCTGAACCCAAAGAGTTGGGCCCCAAGGGACACACCATTAACCACTGCCCTCCACTGTGGTCGAGGCATCTCGGGACAGAGGGGCTTGGAGGAGAGGTGTGGGGGCTGGAGGATGTTAAAGGTGTGGGCACGGGAGAGATCCTCAAAGGGGATGGTGGTGCACTGGAGGAAGAGAAGAGGACCGAAGACAGAGGATCTTGGGAAGACGACAGGAAGGGATAAGGAGGAGATGTGTAGGGGGAGGAGGAAGGCCAGAGGCTGGTGTCACAAAGGCCAAGCAAGACAAGGGAGAATTCAGAGGAGGAGAGAGAACAATCGGCTGTGTCGAAAGTTGCTGAGAGCATCTAGAGTACACTCTGGATAGAAAAGTGACCGTTGGCCATGGCAACCTGGAGGCCTCTGGGACCTTGCCAGGAGCAGCTTGGTGTGGAGAAAGGATGGGGGCAGGAGGAGACAGGAGCGGCCGATTGCAAGTGGGGAGGAAGCAAAAGCAGGGGTGAGATACCTCTTGACATGAACAGAGAAATGGGCGGCATCTCTTTGGAGACGTGAAGGCAAGGGGACTTTTATTTTTTAAGATGGGAGATATTCAAACATGTTTCTATGTTGATGTGAAGGATATAGTAGAGAGTGGGTGGAGTTTGACAATGCAAGAGAAAGAAGGTATTTCAGAGGGAGATTTTTTTTTCTGTCTACCTTTTAAAATTAAAAAAAATTAATTTATTTTTATTATTTATTTAATTTACTTTGTCTGATCTACCTTTTAAAATTCTTCTAAATTTTATTTTATTTTGGCTGTGCTGCATAGCTTTCGAGATCTTAAGTTCCCTGACTAGGAATCGAACCCAGGCCCATGGCAGTGAGAACCACTGGACCACCAGCGAATTCCCTGGCTCTAACTACCTTTAATAAAAAACAACACTTTTTTATAATGGAAAATTTTAAAGCATACCTGAAGGGAGATAGCATCTCCATCACCCAGTTTCAACAATTGTGATGAATTCAACAATTCAACAGCTCAAGGCCAATCTTGTTTCATTTGTCCCCATGTATCTCCTGTCCCATCTCCACATTATTTTGAAGTAAATATCACACATTATACTATTTCATCTGTAAATAGTTCTAATGTTTCTCTAAAAGCTAAGGACTTTTCTGTTTTTAAAACATAAACCACTGTATCAATTACATCAGGGATCCCCAACTGCTAGGCCATGGACCAGTGTCAGCCTGCGGCCTGTTAGCCACCTGGCCATTCAGCAGGAGGTAAATGGCTGGCCAGAAAGTGAAGTTTCATCTATATTTACAGCTGATCTCTCCTTCCTTAATGCGCTTGAATCATTCTAAAACCATCCCCTCACCTGTCCATGGAAAAATTGTCTTCCACGAAACTGGTCCCTGGTGCCCAAAAGGTTGGGGATGACTGATTTATATACTTTGTGTTAGTCCTTCAGTCATGTCCAACTCTTTGTGACCCCATGGACTATAGGCTGTGTGTCCGTGGAATTCTTCAGGCAAAAATACTGGAGTGGGTTGCCATTCCCTCTCCAGGAAATCTTCCAGGGATCGAACTCAGGCCTCCTGCATTGGAGGTAGAATTTTTACTGTCTGAGCCATCAGGAACAGTAACTTATACACTTTAAAGAGTAATAATTCCTTAATGTTATCAATTATCCCCTCAATGTTCACTTTTCTAATTGTCTCACAAATGCCATACTTTATTTTAACAGGTTGAATCTGGAATCAATTGAGACCCACATCTGTGGTTGGCTGATAAGTCTTTTGTTCTTTTTTGATCTATTGGTCCCTACACTTCATTTTCTTTTTTTTAAGTTTTTTATTGTTGAAGAATCCATTTGTCTGATAGAATTTTCCACATCTGGATTTTGCTGACTGTATTCTGTGTATGTGTTCCTCTCTCTTTTGCATGTGCTGTAAATTTATCTTCTGATCAAGAAATTGACAAGATTTAGAGTTCATTTCAGAGAAGGCAATGACACTCCACTCCAGTATTCTTGCCTGGAAAATCCCATGGATGGAGGAGCCTGGTAGGCAGCAGTCCGTGGGGTCGCTAAGAGTCAGACATGACTGAGCGACTTCACTTTCACTTCTCACTTTCATGCATTGGAGAAGGAAATGGCAACCCACTCCAGTGTTCTTGCCTGGAGAATCCCAGGGATGAGGGAGCCTGGTGGGCTGCTGTCTATGAGGTCACACAGAGTTGGACATGACTGAGCGACTTAGCAGCAACAGCAGAGTTCATTTATTCATTATTTTTGTTTTTGTTTTTCTGCAAGACTATTTAACAAGAGATGTTGAACTTGATTCTTCTTTTATGGCAGCCAAGTCATACTGGTTAGGACACCTTTGGCTGGAAACCCCAGGGCAAACCAGCTTAACCAATAAGAAAACTCCCATCTCCCACAACTAGAGATGTAGAGGAACTTGAGAGCCCCAAAGAGGAGGCAGTTACTGGATAGAAAATGTTTCCAGGGCTCCAGGTTCCTCCTCTCTAGAAGAGGTCCTCCTCGCTGGGCTCAATCCTCAGGCTCGTTCTCTTTGGGGTTCAAGTTGGTGACAGAATTCGATGTCACCACTTGCCTGAAGAACGTCTGGGGAAAGAGGGGAGTGATTTCTTTCTTAGGCAAGTGGAGGCTGCCTGCTGCCTGGCAACAGACCTTCCCTTCTGTCTCATTGGCTGCAACTGTCACATGCCCACTCTGAGCCAATAACCATGGAAGGAAGAGACCAACCGCCATCGGCTTAGGCTAATCAGGAGTTATCATTGAAGCTGGAGGTGGGGGTCTGTTCCAGTTATCTAAAAATGTATAAGATGAATCGCCTATATCCTTGGACACTGAGTATTTCTGAATAATATTGCTTAGAAGTGGAATTGCTAGGTCTCAGACTTTTTATATTTATAAGGTCTTTACTTTTTATAGAAGTGGTCAAATTGCCCTCCAAAAAATCAGTTATTGTATCAATATGTATACTGTGCCAACCAGGGAAAAGGAAATCAAGAGTCAGAGGAGTGCAGTGGTTAACAACTTGGGCTAGAAGTTAACAACTTCTAGCCAATCAGATACCTGGGTTTCAAAGCCCAGCACCTCTGTGTGCTATCTTTGTGAAATCTGGACAACTAGTATAACTTCTTTGTGCCTCAGTTTTCCTATCTATAAAATGGGGATGATGATAGTAATGCCACTTGCAAGTCAACACTTGCACTTAGAAATTGTTAGTTATTATTCTATCATATGGGATATCATCAAAGTGCAGGCTACTGTCCCCAAATCCATTTTCTACTCTTGTCTGTGTTTCTGGGAGGGTCACCTTTGCAGGATGTATTAGCCTTGCCTGCTGGCTTTTGAAGGTGGGGAGAGAGGGAGAGGCTGGCCTGTTTGTTTCCCCTGCTGCTCCCTGGTTTGCGGTGGTTCCAGCAGAGGGAGTGTCCTCCTACATCTGTGGCTACTGTCCGGTAACCCACAGCTCCGTGTTTCAACCTGGCTCCTATAACTCGGCTTCCTCCCATTGCTTCTTTAGCTTAGGGGTGATACAGGGTCCCCACTATTGTTAGCTTCTTTCTTTTATTTTGTTAGTTTCTCGATACCTCAATATTCTTTACTAAATTCCCTAGCTCTACTCGTGCCTCTCTATACATAGCCCCTCAGTAAAGCCTCTAAAACACAGCATGTGAGACTTTCCTGGTGGTCCAGTGGTTAAGAATCCACCCTGCAATGCAGAGGACTCGACTCCGATCCCTGGTCGAGGAGCTAAGACTCCACACGCCACAGAGCAATTCAGCTGGCTCACGGCAACTACTGAGCCTTTGTGCTGCAACTACTGAAGCCCACAGGCCTGGAGACCTTGCTTTGCCACGGGAAGTCACTGCCATAAGCAGCCCACGTGCCGCAACTAGAGAGAAGCCCTCCCTTGCTGGAACTAGAGAAAGCCTGAGCACAGCAAGGAAGACCCAGGACAGCCAAAAATAAATATAAGATAAATAAAAGTTACAACTGAAAAATAACAGGGAAAAGTGATTTCGCTTAGAGAATTTAGAGAAATACCACTAAATAAGGAAGCTGTGCACCCTTTCATACATTTATTAGGATAAATAGTTATCTTTCTGGTTGCTTCTTCTCCTTTGTAGATTATTCTTTTGGATTACTATACTTTCTCTTATTGTTTTGCAGGGATACTTTTTTTCTCTAATGAAAAGTTTTTTTAAATTAGAGGCTAATTTATTTACAATATCGTGATGGTTTTTTGTTGTGTATCAACATGAATCGACATTAGGTAAACGTATGTCCACTCGCTCTTGAACCCCCCCCAACTCCTTCCCCATCCCATCCTTCTAGGCTGTCACAGAGAACTTACTTTGGGAGGAACTCTTCATATTAGATATTTTAAGCATTTTTTTTTCTGTTACATATGATGTAAACATTTTCTCCCTGTTTCTTGCTTATCTTTGACATTTGTTTATTTTTCTCTGTTACATAATTTTTTATTATGGGAAAAATACCACACAATGTGAAATATACCACCTTCAGTTCAGTTCAGTTCATTCAGTTGCTCAGTCAAATCTGACTCTTTGTGACCACGTGGACTGCAGCATGCCAGGCTTCCCTATCCATCATCAACTCCCGGATCTTGCTCAAACTCATGTCCATCGAGTCTGTGATGCCATCCAACCATCTCATCCACTATTGCCCCTTCTCCTTCTGCCCTCAATCTTTCCCAGCATCAGGGTCTTTTTCAATGAGTCAGTTCTTCACATCAGGTGGCCAAAGTATTGGAGTTTCAGCTTCAGCATCAGTCCTTCCAATAAACGTTCAGGACTGACTTCCTTTAGGGTTGACTGGTTTGATCTCCTTGCAGTCCAAGGGACTCTCAGGGGTCTTCTCCAACACCACAGTTCAAAAGCATCAATATACTACCTTAATCATGGGGTATACTTCAGTCATTATAAATAAATTTATATTGGTGTGAAACATATATTCAGAACCTTTTCACCTGAAAATCTGAAACTATAATCATTAAAGGACAACACTCCTTTTCCTTCTCTTCCTGCCCTTGGGAGCTATCATTCTACTTTCAAATTTATCATTGAATTTGACTATTCTATGTATTTCATATAAGTGGAATCATACAGTATTTGTCTTTTCATGGCTGGATTATTTCAATGTAGCATATGTCCTCAAGCCTCATCCATATTATAGCATATGTCAGAATTTTCTTCTTTGTTAAGGCTGAATAATATTTCATTTTATGTTTATACCACATTTTGCTTATCCATTCATTCATAGGTGGACAATTGCATTCCATCTCTTGATTGTTGGGAATAGTACTGTGAACATAAGTGTGCAAATATCTCTTCAAAATCCTGCTTTCAACACTTTGGGGTATATACCCAGAAGTGGCATTATTGGATCTTAGGGTAGCTCGGGGGGTGGATCCTCCCGGCCGCTGCCCCCGGCCTCGGGTGTGGGGTAGCTCCTCTCGCCTGCTCACAATAAACTGTGGAAAATTCTGAAAGAGATGGGAATACCAGACCACCTGACCTGCCTCTTGAGAAACATATATGCAGGTCAGGAAGCAACAGTTAGAACTGGACATGGAACAACAGACTGGTTCCAAATAGGAAAAGGAGTATGTCAAGGCTGTATATTGTCACCCTGCTTATTTAACTTCTATGCAGAGTACATCATGAGAAACGCTGGACTGGAAGAAACACAAGCTGGAATCAAGATTGCTGGGAGAAATATCAATAACCTCAGATATGCAGATGACACCACCCTTATGGCAGAAAGTGAAGAACTAAAAAGCCTCTTGATGAAAGTGAAAGAGGAGAGTGAAAAAGTTGGCTTAAAGCTCAACATCCAGAAAACGAAGATCATGGCATCTGGTCCCATCACTTCATGGGAAATAGATGGGGAAA
>SJXQ01009351.1:239150-354551 GCA_006408695.1 Aepyceros melampus
TATCAATAACCTCAGATATGCAGATGACACCACCCTTATGGCAGAAAGTGAAGAGCTAAAAAGCCTCTTGATGAAAGTCAAAGTAGAGAGTGAAAAACTTGGCTTAAAGCTCAACATTCAGAAAATGAAGATCATGGCATCTGGTCCCATCACTTCATGGGAAATACATGGGGAAACAGTAGAAACAGTGTCAGACTTTATTTTTTGGGGCTCCCAAATCACTGCAGATGGCGACTGCAGCCAGGAAATTAAAAGACGCTTACTCCTTGGAAGAAAAGTTATGACCAACCTAGATAGTATATTCAAAAGCAGAGACATTACTTTGCCGACTAAGGTCCATCTACTCAAGGCTATGGTTTTTTCAGTAGTCTTGTATGGATGTGAGAGTTGGACTGTGAAGAAAGCTGAGCGCCGAAGAATTGATGCTTTTGAACTGTGGTGTTGGAGGAGACTCTTGAGAGTTCCTTGGACTGCAAGGAGATCCAACCAGTCCCTTCTGAAGGAGATCAACCCTGGGATTTCTTTGGAAGGAATGATGCTAAAGCTGAAGCTCCAGTACTTTAGCCACCTCATGGAAGAGTTGACTCATTGGAAAAGACCCTGATGCTGGGAGGGATTGGGGGCAAGAGGAGAAGGGGACGACCGAGGATGAGATGGCTGGATGGCATCACGGACTCAATGGACGTGAGTTTGAGTGAACTCCGGGAGTTGGTGATGGACAGGGAGGCCTGGGGTGCTGCGATTCATGGGGTCGCAAAGAGTCGGACAAGACTGAGCGGCTGAACTGAACTGAACTGAACAGCTGAAGGCAATCTTATTTGCTTCCAGTAATGCTGCTAAGGACTCTACATCTTTTAATGCCTTATTTATATTGGCTGTGTATCAATATGAGAAAAGTTACACACCATCACCAATTTTCTTACCAACCTTCCTTCCAGGTGTCTCAGTGGTAAAGAATCTGTCTGCCAATGAAGGAGACATGGATTCGATTCCTGGGTTGTTATCTTCCCCTGGAGGAGAGAGCATGGCAACCCACTCCAGTGTTCCTGCCTTGAGAATCCTGTGGACA
This sequence comes from Aepyceros melampus, assembly GCA_006408695.1. Classification (NCBI taxonomy): domain Eukaryota; kingdom Metazoa; phylum Chordata; class Mammalia; order Artiodactyla; family Bovidae; genus Aepyceros; species Aepyceros melampus. Next base: position 240,220 of record SJXQ01009351.1, read on the forward strand.
GAGGAACCTGGCGGGCTGCAGTCCATAGCATCTCAAAGAGTTGGACACAAGAGACTGAGGAGGGATGGGCAGACAAACGTTCCTTATGTTTGGTATTAAACTACCACCCAGAATAGGACTTCATTTTGAAAGGTATCTTAAAATGACAATCAATGTCTTATACCAAATACTAAGCAATGATGGCCATGTAAGTAAATGCTGTCTGTTAGACGGCTTACTTCTCTGAAGGGACCTATTCGTTGTGACTCACCTGGGTCTGACAGTCAGAGGAGAACCCCACATGAGTCTCCTTGCAGCACACTGTGTACACTTTAGCCCCGGCAACAACCACTTCACTCCTTCCGAGAGCCCATCACTGTGCCTGCTAAGTAAGCAGCAGGCTCTATGGCCTATGAGTCTCTCCCTAAAGTAGAAATTCACTGACCTTCAGGCAGGAACACAAAAGTCATCTCTGCTGCTGAACACTGTGGTTATCAAGGCTCAGGTGCTTGAGCTAGACAGACCTGTGCTCTGATCTTCCTGCTGTCACTTAAAAGCTGGATGACTTGTTGCAAGTCACTTAACTTCTTTCTTCTTTTTTTTTTTTTTGGCCATACCCCATGGAATGTGGGATCTTAGTTCCCCAGCGCAGTATCCAATGCACGCCCCCTGGAGTGGAGGCACACATTCTAAACCACTGAACCACCAGGGAAGTCCCCACTGAAGCTTCATTTTTTCATCAGTTCAGTTCAGTTCAGTGGCTCAGTCGTGTCCAACTCTTTGCAACCCCATGAATCGCAGCATGCCAGGCCTCCCTGTCCATCACCAACTCCCAGAGTTCACTCAGCTCACGTCCATCGAGTCCATGATGCCATCCAGCCATCTCATCCTTGGTCGTCCCCTTCTCCTCCTGCCCCCAATCCCTCCCAGCATCAGGGTCCTTTCCAAAGTGGTAAACAATGTTAATAATGCCTAGTCTGTGGGATGCTTAAAAAGATTAAATGAGATATGCACATAGCCGGAACATAGTAAGTACTCAAAAGATTGCTAGCTTACTTACCTCCTGAGGTATAATACTGTAAAAACATGCAGAACATAGAGTTTGAAAGTTCACTTCACAGTTTTGCACCCCATGGCTTTAGAGTGTTGTGATCTGGCCTTGACACCTAAACCCATGGGACTTTTACTACTGCCACTTACAATGGGATGGATGATAATTCAAGTGAGTATTTGCGAGATATGGTGAGTTTTCCTGTGAAGATGTTCATATAAGATTCATCGTAAAATGCAAATAATGATTAAAATCAAATACTTGATAAAGAAAAGATCGTCTCAACCCTATAACTAAGGCAAATGTAACCTCTGATACATAATGTGAATGTAAAAGGATTCTGAACAAGGATTAGTCAACGAATGAGGCACATGTACCCACATATACATGTGGGTGCTGTTCAGCACACACTCCCCCAGGACAGTCATCAGCACCCACTCCCCCCTTTCCCCAATGACCCAAGGCGCTCTCAAAATCCTCCTCAAGCAGCCATTACCAATCTATCAATATTGCAAGAGAGGTGAAACCTGTTTTCTATCCTTGATTTTGTTTGCTCTTCAGATAAGGAGCTCTGAAGTAGTACCAAAGTTACAAAGATCAAAGAGTTAGTGACAGTTCAGGTTAGAAAAAACCGATCTTGTGCCTTCTGGTCCATTCCACAGTGCCTATCTGGAATGTTTATCACACACACTCTAACCCATACTCTTCCTTGCTTGCTTTGTGTCTGGATCATTTAATTTCTTACCATCTCATTTTGGCAGCTACACATACTCCTCTCCCTTTTGCCTTCAGAAAAAATTCAGCATTCCCTGGCATAAAGGGGAAAGATGCTGTCATTTTATATCCATGAAGCTAATAAGTTCCCATAGTTGACCTGGCATCTCCCCTTTAAGCCATGCTAACATTAGCTGTCATTCAAAAGTTCACTCTACAGCTTGACCTTTGCTTCTGCTCAGAAGTATTCACCCTATTATAAAAAGTGTTTTTCCTTTAATGTCATGATGACAATATATTGCAATGTCTGTCTGCCTTTCCAAATAGGCAGACTTGTGACACACACACTAAATAGCTTTGTCACTAGACTCAAGAATTTAAGGCAGTGAGAAATACCAAAAGCCAAAAAGAATTACCAGGTCAAGTGACTGGGAAAAATTCTACTCCTGTGCTCGTCACAAGCCACAAAAACCATATATAATCATGTTTATGAATCTAACACCCAAAGAACATCTCAATCACATTTAATTCAGCAGTTCTATTATAAAATGAGACGACAACTGCTTATCAGAGAAGGGTTACCATAGATGTGTATTTTCAAATTGGACAATTTCCTCAATATACTTCTTTTTCCAATAACATAAAATGCTTTAGCTTCACAATAGGTAGAGTTAACTCCAAACAGTAAGTTCCAAACAGTTAAGTATTATATCAAAAAAAAAAAAAAAATCAGCTTTTTGGGTTGAAATCAGCCCACCAGTTCCTCAGCCAGGGTCATTATTATTTTTGTTGCTCTTTCAGATTTTTCACTGCGGTTCTCTATTTCACAAGAAGAAGCTACCTAATGTGCAACATTCCAGGCAAGTAAAAAAAGGTCACACATAAATTAATCAGTATCACAGGACTACAGAATCCCTTCTTTAAGCAGCACATAAGGAAATGTGTATAATATCCACCATTTTACAGTTGTTACTGTCTGCCGGACCCTGAGCTGATCCTTTCCCACTCTAGGTCTATTTCATCCTCACTCCAACCCGATACAATGAAAGTTGTCACCCTCCAAGTTTCCAAATGAGGAAACTGACACTCTGTCCCTTGTCAAATTTCCCACAGCACAGCTGGGATTAAACTCAGGCCTTTCTGACTCATCTGCTTCCTATCCTTGTACTACCTATACTGCTTCCTGCTCCACTTTAAATAGTTAGAACATTTGTGGTAAGGCAGTCACAACCATGGGGCTTCCCTGGTGGCTCAGACAGTAAGGAATCTGTCTGTAGTGCAGGAGACCTGGTTTCAATCCCTGGGTCAAGAAGATCCCCTGGAGAAGGGAATGGCTACCCACTCCAGTATTCTTGCCTGGAGAATTCCATGGACAAAGGCGCCTGGTGGGCTACAGTCCATGGGGTTGCAAAAGAGTAGGACATGACTGAGCTACTCACACATACATACACACACAGGTAATTAGAACCATAACTAATTAATCCTCAAAATGCACATATCTTAGCTAGTATATCCACAAACGATCACAGCACCAAAGGCTAATCAAATCCAGGTCACAAGGTGTGCCTGTCTGACATTCAAGATAATAGTGCAAACCTTATGATCCCTGATGGCTTTTGCCACACTGTGGTAGCTACCATGTCTTGTCAGAAGTCAAACAAAGTTTGGAAATGTTTAAACAATGGACACACAAAACATGTCCAAAAAAAGATAAAACTTCAAAGTAAAAGATTAATCAATGAAAAGGGTGGCATGGATGATGGGCAACCACTGAAAAAGATTTTTCCCTGCAGGGCATTATTTTTATGGCCATATTGTTTTGGAGTTTCAGAGACTGTTTTACCTTACATTAGCTCTTTCTGTTTGATTTATTGAAACATATTTATTTCTGTATTTGGGTGTACCAGGCCTTAGTTGAGGCCTACAAACTCTTAGCTACAGCATGTCGGATCTAGTTCCTCAACCAGGGATTGAACTGGGCCCCCTGCATTGAGAGCACAAAGTCTTAAGCCACTGGATGACCAGGGAAGACCTTACATTATCTATTTTAATATAAAAGCCCCCATTATGTTTTCAAATATCTTGGAAATTGTTGGGTCTGCTAAACTAATAAGAGAATTCCATTCTCACTCAAAAGAGAAACAGTTCTCCCATGGGCATCACAGTTTCCAAAATAATTCTTAGAGGTTTGTATGATACTTTCTGTTCAGATGATAACAGAAAAGAAAGGAATAGGCACTTGGCACTTACCTTTGACAGACACCGTACGAGGCATTTTCATATGTTACCTCAAAATACTCCAGATAGCAATACTATAAGATCTCCTAGGAGAGAGTATAGTGGGTCAAAAGTAAAGGATGCCAAGGACTAGATGGAGGGGTGAATGGAGAGTTACTATTTTGGGGTACAGTTTGCTTTTCAAATGATGAAAACATTCTAGAATCAAATAGTGGCAATGGTTGCTCGACCTTGTGACTATACTAAAAGCCACTGATTGTACCCTTTAAAATTGTGAATTGTATACTGTGTGAATTATATCCCAATTTTTAAAATTACATAGTCATAGTAAATGTTAACATTTGAGGAAATCTGGGTAAAGTGTATATGGGAATTGATTATACTATTTTCCCAACTTTTCTGTAAGCCTGAAACTACTTCAAAATAAAAGTTATTTCAAAAAGTTCAGTTCAGTCGCTCTCAGTCAGGTCCAACTCTTTGTGACCCCATGGACTGCAGCACACCAGGCTTCCCTGTGCATCAACAACTCCCGGAGCTTGCTCAAACTCACGTCCATTGAGTCAGTGATGCCATCCAACCACTCCATCCTCTGTCGTCCCCTTCTTCTCCTGCCTTCAATCTTTCCCAGCATCAGGGTTTTTTCCAATGAGTCAGTTCTTCACATCATGTGGCAAAGTACTGGAGTTTCAGCTTCGACATCAGTCCTTCCAATGAATATTCAGGACTGATCTCCTTTAGGATGGACTGGTTGGATCTCCTTGCAGTCCAAGGGACTCTCAGGAGTCTTCTCCAACACCACAGTTCAAAAGCTTCAATTCTTCAGCGCTCAGCTTTCTTTGGAGTCCAACTCTCACATCCACTGGAGAAGGGAATGGCAATGCACTCCAGTATTCTTGCCTGGAGAGTCCCATGGACAGAGAAGCCTGGCAGGTGGCTTCCAGGGGTCGCAAAGAGTTGGCCGCGACGAAGTGACTAACACTACACTACTACTACTGTTATGTGGAGAAGGACACGACTGAGGGACTAAACCACCACCACCACTCACATCCATACATGACCACTGGAAAAACCATAGCTTTGACTAGATGGACCTTTGTTGGCAAAGTAATGTCTCTGCTTTTTAACATGCTGTTAGGTTGGTCATAGCTTTTCTTCCACGGAGCAAGCGTCTTTTGATTTCATGGCTGCAGTCACCATCTGCAGTGATTTTGGAGCCCAAGAAAATAAAGTCTCTCTCTGCTTCCATTGTTTTCACATCTTTTTGCTATGAAGGGATAGGACTGGATGCCATGACCTTAGTGTTCTGAATGTTGAGTTTTAAGCCAGCATTTTCACTCTCCTCTTGTCACTTCCATCAAGAGGCTCTTCTACTCTTCACTTTCTGCCATAAGGATGGTGTCATCTGCATATGTGAGGTTACTGATATTTGTCCTTGCAATCTTGATTCCAGCTTGTGCCTCGTCCAGCCTGCCACTTTGTATGATGTACTCTGCATATAAGTTAAATAAGCAGGGTGACAATATACAGCCTTGATGTACTCCTTTTCGTATTTGGAACCAGTCTGTTGTTCCATGTCCGGTTCTAACTGTTGCTTCTTGACCTGCATACAGATTTCTCAGGAGGCAGGTCAGGTGCTCTGGTATTCCCATCTCTTTAAGACTTTTCCAGTTTGTTTTGATCTACACAGTCAAAGACTTTGGTGTAGTCAATAAAGACGAAGTAGATGCTTTTCTGGAATTCTCTTGCTTTTTCTATAATCCAACAGATGCTGGCCATTTGATCTCTGGTTCCTCTGCCTTTTCTAAATCCAGCTTGAACATCTAGAAGTTCACATTTCACGTACTGTTGAAGCCTGGCTTAGAGAATTTTGAGCATTACTTTGCTAGCGTGTGAGATGAGTGCAATTGTGCGGTAGTTTGAACATGCTTTCGCATTGCCCTTCTTTGGAATCAGATGAGAACTGAACTTACACTTTAAAAATGGACAAGAAGATAAATTATACCGCAGGGTTTTTTTTTTTTCTCCACAATTACAAAATAAATAAATAGGTAAAAGAATCTGTGCAGATTGTACCTTAGGAGCTTCCCTGGTGGTTCAAATGGTGAAGAATCCACCTGCAACGCAGGAGACCCAGGTTTGATCCCTTGGTTGGGATGATCCCATGGAGTAAGGGAATGGTAACCCATTCCAGTATCCTTGTCTGGAAAATTTGATGGACAGAGAAGCCTGGTGGTCTATAGTCCATGGGGTCGCAAAGAATTGGACTAATTCTTTCACTACCTTAATAAGTAGAGGTATTGGTATTCAAATACAGGTCATTTCAACAGCAAAGCCAAAATTCTGGTTAGAAGGCCAGGAAAATGCTTATTTATTATTATTGTTTGTCCTTGGATTGAGATGTTACTTCTGGTCATTTTAAAGCTGCACACTAACACACACACTTAACTGCTTTTTCATAAATGAAAACTACTACCTAATAAATGGGTCTTATTAGATGTTTCTGAGCTGCTTTAAGGTTGCCACATGACTATGAATGTGTGTAGAAGGAGAAGGTTTATGTACTAGCTATACATAAAAGAGTCATTCCAGATTGAATATTGTTCAAAACACAAGGCCTTATGTTGAAATTCCCAGCAGCCAAAATTTCAGAACTGGTACTGACAGGAGAAAGTAATAAATATGTGAAAATATTTGTTTTTATCAAATTCTGGCTTATTGACGCTAATGTTTTTCTGTTGACTTAAAAATTCTTTAATCCTATTGCAATTTCTGACAACAATAAAAGATAATCGTTTTAATTACAAAAAAATCAGAGACATGAGTTTCAACACATGTGTATGTGTTGGCACTCATCTGCCAAACACACTGACATACAATACGATGGCTATTTGCATAAACGAGTCTATGTGGGTTTGATTTGGGGGCTTACAACTAACTATTTCTAGTATGCTGAGTGTACAAAATATCCATATCCCTTAGAAATCAATTTACTCAAGAACATTAAGAAGTGGAATCTGGGGTTCCATTTGTTAAGTGACAATCTAGTATAGAAAGCTGATCCTTGAACAACAAGGGCGTTAGGGGCACTGACCCTCCACACCAAGAATAACCTATAGTTGGCCCTCTATATCCCTGGATCCAAAGCCAAGTTTCAGCCCTCCTCAAATCATGTACTGCTATAATACTTACTATTATAAAAACAGGTGCAAAAGAAGATCAGGCAGTTCAAACCTGTACTGTTCAAGGATCAACCATACTTAAAAAAAAAAAAAAGAAAGAAAGAAATGTTTCTTTTAAAAAATGTCAGATCAGGAATTCCCTAGTGATCCAATGGTTAGGAATTGACATTTTCACTGCCAGGGCCTGGATTCAATCCTGCCTGGGGAACTAAGATCCCAAAAGCCACAGAGCATGGCCCCCCAAAAAAAAAAAAAAAAAAAGTCAGGAGGCAATTCTATGGGGGAAAAGGAATCATCTTTACCAATATTTTTCTTTTTTATATATCAGTAACTAGTAACTCCCAGCAGAGGTAATGAAACATTTTGGGCAGAACAAGTCATTACTGAGGGTAAATTCTTCTGCAGTTGGGACAATGAAGTGTCTCTGTCCCACTACATAGCAGGAGGCATCCCAATTCAGTCATTGGTGACAAAAACCATCTCTCAAGATTACAACTGCCCGGTGGAAGTGGCAGCACCCTCAGGTCCAGAAGGCAGACAAGATCTAACATCTTCCCCATCTCAGGGTTTCACAGCCCACTGATTGGTGGGAAGCCACTCTCATCAGGCAGGCAGGAGGCTACAGCTCTCATGTGGAGCTAGGATGGCCACGTCTGGACAAAACCCTTGCTCTTATGAGGCCCATCAGCTACAAATTCAGATTTCCACCATCAGTTATTCTTAAAACCAAACACTAGTGTTCATTTGATTGACATCACAAAAACTCAAAGAGAAATGAACATTTAAAAACTGGAAAGACATGTTCATTATTTCATGCACCTTTTTTACAGTCCCAGTCTTCAAAAGTTACATGGCTTAGACCATCACTTTTTAATGGAACAGGTCATGATATACTGATTAGAAAGAAACCACCGAGAGTTCAGTTTTCAAAACAGAAGAGTTATACCGAGAATCCAAAGCCCACATGTCAGAACACCAAACGTTCAAGTTCAATGCCTCTGCATACTTAAGTTACCAGCGGACAGAAACAACGCAGAATTTATAAAAACTGACTTAGCATAGAGAAGACAGAGCTAAGTGTGAAACACAGAACTGCAGTTTTATTTTTAACTATAATGAAAGAAACTTCAAAGTGAGGCATACTTTAACTTAATAAGAGAAAAGAACATCTAGCATTTTCAGTGTTAAATTTTCAACAATTATCAATCACAGAACTGCACCATCTTTTCACGATTCCTTTAAGCAAAGCCCTAAAGGTCTGCCCATTAATAAGAAAAGTCATCCTATTTCTCGCTTTCAAAAATATTTAATCACCACAAATTCTTTGGTAGAGTCTTTCCCAAGTTCTGACTAGAATCCTGTAAGTCTACAGGACTAGCTCACCAGGGAACACAGCACAATGCTAAATACCACAATCTATCACCAGTATTAACTGCTCCCAGCCCTAAGACTTTAATTGCAACAAGACTGCAGCTCAGAGCCCAAAGCCGGGTAAAGTCCTCCTGCAGCAGGCAGGAACAAGGACCACATATTTTCATACATGCTGGTGCATATTACAAACTGTTGCCCCAGTCACAAGCATGTCCAAGACAAGATCTCTAAACTAGTCAGCGAAAATTCTACTCAATGTGTTTTCACAGAATGAGGCCCAAATTATTTTAGACCCATACATAAAGATGAAGTGACCAAAGCACTATCAGGTTTGCCACCAGCTACAACCATCTCACAAACTTCGGGTACAGAGAAATCCTACAGAATTTTGCTATCACAACAGTAGATTGTCAATTTCCAATTTATAAATGAAGTACTGAAGTCAAAACTGCAAAGTGAGTCAGTATCAGATTTATCATTATGGGCAAAGACAGATGTGCTTTTTAAGAACTCCTGAAATTTGTCTTCCCTTACAGTACGCTATTTCAGCAGAACACAAAGTAGATGATACACTGAAAACAGTAACATCAGGGACTTCCCTGGTGGCCCAGTGGTTAAGAGTTCATCTTCCAATGCACAGGGTGCAAGTTCAATCCCTGATTGGGGAGCTAAGATGCCACATGTCTCATGACCAAAAAATAAGTAAATAAATAAAACAGAAATAATACTGTAACAAATTCAATAAAGTCTTCAAAATGGTCCATATTTTTTAAAAGTCTTTAAAAAAAAACTTAAAAAAAATAGTAATATCAGTTTACAGTGTCAAGTTGCTGCAAGGTCAAAAACTTGATTTCTACAGCAGGTCCCCAAGACAAAACTAAATGTTAAACCCTTTGCTGCGGTAGGTCTACTTTCCAATTACTAGAAGTAAGCATATGAGAGATATAATTAGTTATGACACTAGGGCAAGCATACATGTTTCAACACACACGCAGCTTAGAACAAAGTTTTTGGCATTATATGACAGAGGACTTAAACCAAAGACTCAAAAGAAAGGTTATGCTGTGTGTGTGTGTCTTTTTTTTTTTTAAGTTGCCACATCAAATTATTTCTTTTAAGTTATAAGCATATTTTGATTTGCTTAAAGTCTCTCTAAAGATTTCTCAGGGAAAAAATATCACCCTGCGGCTTTCATTATGCCTATTTTACAAATTAAGGAAGTTGACTTTATAAAATTCATTTAGTAAAAAAGAATCACCTTCTAAACAAGGCTGCATGTTGACTAAACACATTTAGAAAAGTCTGATAGTCCTAGTTGTGGATTTCTCAATCAGGAACTAAACACTAATTTCTAAAAAATAGGATACACAAGGCAGTATAATTTAACTTTGACCATTAGAAGTCTGTCCAAGATGTACTGACAACATAGCCCAAAACCAGAATCTTTGAGCAATGCTTTAAAAATCAAAACATGAATCTACTAAATAAATGCTTACTAAATTATGATCCACTCAGGATCATTTATTCCATAATAAAGATAGAAATATGAAAGATCAGAATTATATATCGAAGAATCTATGGAGCAGCATGTGAAAGCTATTTAAACAGTTGATTATAATAAAGTATGGTTATGCTCAAATGAGGGGCAAATTTAGGAAAGTGAAAAAACAGGTTACATATATACATTAAAAAACTGAAATTCTCTAAGATCTTACCATGTTTGATTATAATATGAAATATTCCAAACTTACCTTTTCTAAGGAAAGGTCTTAGTTTAGGCCTGGATCTAGCTCAAAGATTTTATTACAATGAAAATTATGATACAGTAGTTTATAAAAACAAAATCTCTTCTGATATTCTGAACACTATATCACTATCCTATATTAATAAACAGTGCTCTTCTTTAGTTTCTCATCAAATATAAATTTCTTTTCTTGAGCACATTAACCCCCCAAAATAAGAAGGTCCAACATCTCATAGTAAAAAATGGGAATAGATTTTAAAGCTGATAACTTCCATCTTCCAAGTCATAAATGCCCTCAATCTGCCCATGAAATTCCATGGATGAAATCAGGTGTAGTGAGGAGGTCATTGTGAATGGGTGTTGGAAAACACAAAGCTTGTAATTAAGTGCATTCTCAAGTATAATAAGCCACCCTGGAACAAGATAAAACATGGAGAACCCATCCAAGGTAAAGCAGCTAGATACTCCCACAGGAGTCATTGTACATAACAATGAATTATGACAAATCCCGTCTCCTGGGCCAAATGGTCCATGAAAACAGCACACGTGTTTCCTACAAAGACAGTGTTAATGATGCACTCATGTTTTGGTCGAGCAGAGCTTTCCACCTTGTAACAGGGCCCGTTAAGAGCCCTCTCTACCTTCACAGAACTGAGTAAAAAGCTTAGTATAATAGTTATGCGTAAGTACACTTTGCATCTGACTAAAATACACCCAACAGATTACAGCTGTTTATATCCAATACCAGTTGGTCTTAACTTAAACATTCAATCAGAAAGTTCCATAGTTTCAAAGAACTTCTGGAGGGATTCAGAAACATCTAAAGTTAACTTTTTAGGAGTTAAACATTTCATATCTTTTTTATTTCCTGAATTTTCATTCGGAAATATTTTCTACAAGTTTCAAGATAAGGTGTGGGTGTGATTTCACATTCTTCACAAAGGCCTTTAAGGTTAACAATACAGGTATGCCGAAATCTATGGATTCCACGCAAAATTAGCATTTTATGCTGTGGAAAAGAGGCTGGAAGATGAACTAGAAAAACGTTTAACAATACAGAATTTTCTAAGAAGGTGTATCAAATGCATTTCCTTACTGAGAGCCAGAAAGTAATCATAAAGAAACTGACTGATAAGTGTTACCTCGAACCACAACTTACAGGAATTCAAAAACAATCTTAAACCGCACGCACACACACACACACACAATAAATAAACAAAATCACATTCCCCTCTAGCAACTGCTTTTTCCTGTGACTTCTGACATATATCAGTAAGGACAAGACTGCCTCAAACAGTTTATGTGCAGAAGTTTGTTTTCCACTTGCTTTCTCATTTCTAACACCCTGAGTATTTATTTATGCCCTACATATACAGATTTTGTTGAAACTAAGACAAAGTATACAATATAGGCTATGTGAAAACCTTTCTAATTTCTAGCCAAGGAACTCTACATAAAACTACTTAATATCACAGAGCACATATGCAGCCTCAAATCTTAGTTAAAATTTTTCTCAATATTCTTTGCCTTCAGAGGCCTCCTGAGGCCACAATCAAAATAATTTTACTCAAATTTCATAAGGTTTACATTGAAATACAATCTTGCCAGTACTTGCCACATATAGCCAAGTTGCATATGACTACAAAATCCTAAATACAATATGATGGTTAAAAAAATGTTTATAGGCATGCATGTACAGATTTATATATGCAAAAAAAAAAAAAATCTCCCGCTGATTCTCCTATAGCCAAATGAGTTTCTATGGAAATACGAAGTTCCATCATTGGTGAAGAAACTAATTAATATGTCTCAATTGTCACCTCAGGACACTGCTCATTCCAACAACGCCACTATTGTTCAAAACATTTCTGGAATTCTTCATTTGTGACTATTTCCAGAGTCAATTCATAAGTTATATGAGAAAAATCAATTGTGCCAATTTTTTTCTTACCAGAAATAGACTGACTTGGCCTTACCACCCACCCTATTCATCAGGCTTAACTTCTGGATGATTCACTTCAGTTCAGTCACTCAGTCTTGTCCAACTCTTTGCGGCCCCATGGACTGCAGCATGCCAGGCCTCCTTGTCTATCACCAACTCCTGGAGTTTACTCAAATTCATGTCCATTGAGTCAGTGATGCCATCCAACCATCTCATCCTCTGTCGTCCCCTTCTTCTCCTGCCTTCAATCTTTCCCAGCATCAGGGTCTTTTCAAATGAATCAGTTCCTCACATCAGGTGGCCAAAGGACTGGAGTTTCAGCTTCAGTATCAGTCCTTCCAATGAATATTCAGGACTGATTTCCTTTAGAATGGACTGCTTGGATCTCTTTGCAGTCCAAGGGGCTCTCAAGAGTCTTCCCCAACACCACAGTTCAAAAGCATCAATTCTTCAGCACTCAGTTTTCTTTATAGTCCAACTCTCACATCCATACATGACCACAGGAAAAACCACAGCTTTGACTAGATGGACCTTTGTTGGCAAAGTAATGTCTCTGCTTTTTAATATGTGATCTAGGTTGGTCATAATTTTTCTTCCAAGGAGTAAGCGTCTTTTAATTTCATGGCTGCAATCACCATCTACAGTGATTCTGGAGCCCCCCAAAATAAAGTCAGCCACTGTTTCCCATCTATTTCCCATGAAGTGATGGGACCAGATGCCATGGTCTTAGTTTTCTGAATGTTGAGTTTTAAGCCAGCATTTTCACTCTCCTCTTTCACTTTCAAGAGGTTCTTTAGTTCTTCTTTGCTTTCTGCCATAAGGGTGGTGTCATCTGCATATCTGAGGTTACTGATATTTCTCCCGGCAATCTTATTCCAGCTTGTGCTTCCAGCCCAGCGTTTTTCATGATGTACTCTGCATAGAAGTTAAATAAGCAGGGTGACAATATACAGCCTTGATGTACTCTTTTTCCTATTTGGAACCAGTCTGTTGTTCTATGTCCAGTTCTAACTGTTGCTTCCTGACCTGCATACAGATTTCTCAAAAGGCAGGTCAGGTGGTCTGGTATTCCCATCTTTGTAAGAATTTCCCACAGTTTGTTGTGATCCACACAGTCAAAGGCTTTGGCATAGTCAATAAAGCAGAAATAGATGTTTTTCTGGAACTCTTGTGCTCCTTCAATGAGCCAACGGATGTTGGCAATTTGATCTCTGGTTCCAAACCAAAATTTTTGTCACAAAAAATTTGCTGGAACTGAAAATACTTAGAAGAATAGGACACAGACTGTCCAAAGCCAATTCCAAATGATGGGCTCCAAAACATTTTAAGCTATGATACCATCAATGTATGACATTCTAGGGTGACTATTTTATACAGAATAATACTTATTTGTATCTACTTATTTGTGATTTTCAAGTTTCTTTGGAACATTTATTAGTATATTAATTATATCAAGTTCATAAATTCTATCAAGAAGTTTGTTAACAAGGTTTTCAAATGTTATAAACTTCCTTTAACTTGAGAATACCTAACTAGACTTCCTTTCAAGTTCTAAGTTTATCATTTATTTCCCAATATCCTTCAAAATTGCACATACAGTAACTGCAACATGGAACTGTAAAACCTACAGTGGTGAATTGTATGGCATGTGAATTATATCCCAATAAAGCTGTTTTAAAAAACTGAGGTCACCAAGTATCCAGTTAAGCTTGCCACAAAAGAGTCAGATACAACTTAGCGACTACACACACACAAAAAATTCTCATTTACTCAATAAACATCTACTGTATTTCCCATACCAGGCGCTGCTACAGAAAGCAGAAATTCAGAAATTAACAAGACAGGCAAAGGTCCCTGTTCTTAGGGAGTCTGGCATCCAAACAGGAAGGAAAAAACAATTAATAAACTGCATATAAGCAAACAAATTAAATACAGTTTCAAGCGGTGATTAATGCTGAGAAAAAAATCAGGGTTAAAAGTCAAAGAAACATACAGGGTAGAAAGGCAGCCAGGAGAGGAAAGTTGTAAGTTCTCTTTGAAGGAATGACATTTTCCCTTTTTTTTAATATATTTTTAACATTGTCTGCAGAAGGCACTTGGGCTTCCCGGTGGTTCAGCAGTAAAGAATCCACCTGCAATGCAGGAGCCACAGGAAATGTGGGTTCAATCCCTGGGTCGGTAAGATCCCCTGGAGGAGGGCATGGTAACCCACTCCAGTATTCTTGCCTGGAAACCCCATGGACAGAAAAGCCTGGCAGGCTACAGTCCACGGGGTCACAAAGAGTCTGCTACAACTGAAGGGACTTAGCATGCACACACACACAAAAGGCACTTAATTTTTTATTTTATTTTATTGGCTGTTCCACTCAGTATGTGAGATCTTAATTCCCTGATCAAGGATCCAACCCTTGTCCTCTGCACTGTAAGCATAGCATCTTAACCACTGGACCACCACCAAAGTCCCCTGAATGGATGGCATTTTCAAGGAGAAATGAATGTAATAAGGGAGGAAGCTATGCAAAAATCTGGGAGAGGAGCATTCCCGGCAGAGAAAAACCACATGCCAAGGCCTGAATAAGGGATGAATTTGGCATGTTCAGGAACCAGCAAAGAGCTTAGGAAATGGAAGCAGAGTGAACAGTGGTGGAAAATGATGTTGGAGCACTGGGCAAGGATGACATTGAACATATCCTTTTCGGTCACAGCAGGACTTTGGACCTTCACTGCAGGTGTTGTAAGATGAAAGAAGAGCCTGGAAGTTTTTGCGATCAGGAAGCACCTTCTCCGTGAAGAGTCCTCTGAGTGTGGTGGGGAGGACAGAGGCAAGGACAGAAGCACTCGGGCAGTTATAAGTGACAATAATACTGCAGGTAAAGGGCAGTGGGTGGGGCTACGGACTAGGGTGATGGTGAATGGCAGGAAGTTAGAAGGCAGACCTAATAGGACTTGGCCACTGGATGAAAGGCACAAGAGGAGACTGAAAGATGCTGGGGGAAAATACGGTGAACACGAAGGTTGGTGAATCACAGAAATACGTGTCATGGCACTCATTTTAACTGGCCCTTTGTTTTTCAATGTATTTTTCAAACTATATTTTTTATCAGTGTTCAACATTTCCTGTGCAGTTTCTCCATTCTATTATCACCATACCTTGGTTCTGACATCTTTTCAAATTTAAAACTGGAGATATACTCAACTTTGAGGGCTTAAATAATAAAAGTCTCACCCTACACAAGTGTACCTCAATTGCTCTGAAATGTACAGACTGCAGACTGAAACAGGGACACCAGGATGAAAGTTAGACTAGATCTAAGGAAACCGGAGCAATAGGAGGTACAGTCCACCAAGTGTATCCTCAGGAGATATTCAGTACCTTATCCTCCTACCTTCTCTTCTGCTAACAAATGTTTCTCCCCAGTCAAAATCTAATTGATATTAAAGTGCTCTAAAGGGAATAAAAGACCAAAGTGAAAGAAGTTCCGGCAATCAACCAATGCAAAGTCATTTATCTTTTCGGTTATTTTTGGCATCCACAAAATAGTATAACAAAGAGATGTTGAATATCACACAATGTGAAACATTAGAATCTTTAAAATCTAATCTTGGCCCTAACTGTATAACAGAAAATAGAATCCCAAAGTAACTGACAAATTTATTCTATCACACAGGCTTCCCTGATAGCTCAGTCAGTAAAGAATCCGCCTGTAATGCAGGAGACCTTGGTTCAATCCCTGGGTCGGGAAGATCCGCTAGAGAAGGGATAGGCTACCCACTCCAGTATTCTTGGGTTTCCATTGTGGTAAAGAATCTGCCTGCAATGCGGGAGACCTGGGTTTGATCCCTGGGTTGGGAAGATCCCCTAGAAAAGGGAAAGGCTACTCACTCCAGTATTCTGGCCTGGAGAATTCCATGGGGTCGCAGAGTTGGACACAACCGAGGACTTTCAATTTCACTTCTATCACAAAAAACAGATGCAGAGATTAAATGCACCCCTCCCCTCAACACACACACACACACACACACACACACACTCCTATTAGACTCTAGATTTTAGTGTATCCCATCTATATATAAGGCGTGCTTGCATGCTTAGTCACATCCAACTCTTCATTACTGTGGACAGCCTGCCAGGCTCCTCTGTGCATGGAATTTTCCAGGCAAGAATACTTAAGTAGGTTGCCATTTTCTCCTCCAGAGGATGTTCCAAACCCAAGGACTGAACCTACATCTCCCGCACTGCAGGGAGATTCTTTACCACTGAGCCACAGGGGAGCCCATTCCATCTATATATATATAAAAGGGAAGTCGCTCAGTCGTGTCCGACTCTTCACAACCCCATGGACTGCAGCCTACCAGGCTCCTCCATCCATGGGATTTTCCAGAGGGGGGTGGCATCACCTTCTCTGATCTCTCTCTCTCTCTTTCTCTCTCTCTCTCTCTATATATAAGGCCAACCTCAAATTGAGACATTTCTCTACAAGAGAAACAATATCTTCTATTAAACAATAGAAACCTTCTGTAGAAGGTATTTAACTGGTCTTAAGCCTTATTATTTTTTCCCCTTATGCATCATTTTTCCTCCAGGAAACTACAGTCTTATCCTGTGGCTTCCCACCATTCTCAAATACCCATATACAAAACACATTACATGTAATGTTGCAGCATGAGGTACCTCCGAAGAAATTTAAAATGAATGAGATTGCCATCTGCATTATATCCATAAAAACCCAAACAGATGCAAAGTCACCTTAACAAGTAGCTCCCAGGACAGTTAACTAATATCTGCTTGAGAATATTAACATACCCAGAGAAAAAAAGAATTTATCAATCAGAAGGTGAATGGGAAGTAGAAAAAAAGGAAGAGGATTCAATTTTGTTAATGCTCTTCCAAGCACAGTCCAGAAGTGAGAAGTCTGAAGTGTGCACTGCAGATAGCAGAGGACATTGGAAAGGATTTCTCATAGACGGGAGAGGCCCTTACACAGT
Organism: Aepyceros melampus; assembly: GCA_006408695.1. Taxonomy (NCBI): domain Eukaryota; kingdom Metazoa; phylum Chordata; class Mammalia; order Artiodactyla; family Bovidae; genus Aepyceros; species Aepyceros melampus. The sequence continues at coordinate 257,424 of SJXQ01009351.1, forward strand.
CCACTTCCATCCTTAATATTCTCTGTTCAAATTCCAAGCTCATAAAGCAATAAGCAACATGTGAATTATAATTCGATTCCCTACTTAAATTTGCCTACAAAAGGAGAGAATGAGCTAAGCATGCCAACAGAAGTATGGAAGTATTCCACCTAATACGGTCTGCAGTTACACACATGTTCACATGGTCTGTGTGCATGCACGTGGGGATGGGTATGTAATCTCCAACCCGCAGTCAGTGAACAAGCTGAACGAGTCCATGAAGGACTGATCTCTTTCAAGCGTGTACTGACAAAACATTAGATTTATAAACCTACAAAGACTAGCACCAGTCCCATGGACTATAGTTATTCTTTCAAGATACTGAATATCTTCCTGCCAATGAACTTTGTGCCCCTTCATGTTCGGGTTAGAGCTTCTACCTCTTCTGTTAGACCTACAGCATGGAACAGAGTATCATGCATGTCACAGAAATGCAAATGCCTGTTTAATTACAATCTAAAATAATAAGAAAAAAAATGTGAAAATACCATGGAAAGTGGTGGCAACCACAACTTGCAGGCCGACACTAAAAACTCAATCATTTTCATACTTATTTTTATCAAATCAGTATACTATTATCTAATGTTTCGTGCAAATCTACAGCACATTATTCTACATATAGTAACAGATATTTACCTATTGGCTGGTAACAGATTACTTTGGCATATCTGTATTTCAGAAACACAATTTGACAATATTAATGAAATATGCAAGGACTTTCCTGGTGGTCCAGTGACTAAGACTCCACCTTCCCAATGCAGTGGGTACCAGTTCAACCCCTGGTCAGGGAACTAGATCCCACATGCCACAACCAAGACCCAGTACAGCCAAATAAGATACAAATATTTTAAAAAGAAACATTCAGTGATACACTCAATATTTATCCATCTATCCATACATATACCTGAAACTACAAAAACACTGTATCAGGTGTTACTGCAGTATGAAAATGCACGTAAGGGCCAAACCCTTCCCCCTATACTATTTTCTCCCTTTCCCATAAGGAAGTTGCAGACTATCAGGTTGTCACTATACACACACACACACATACACACAATTTCATTAGATCTAATTATCACTGTCCTCTGTACACAGAAGTGTCCTCTCAGTGACTAGTTGCTGTTTATGGACATAAGTGATGCTGCAAAGACCAATGAACAGACTTAAATACGTAATGTGAAAATATTTTTTTGCAAACGACACTTAACAGAGTAAAAAATATGGTTTAACACATGGCAGAATTCTTGAGTTTAAAAAATAGCTACTTTTTCACATCATTCAGAGTTAATGTACTCTGAAGCGAAATTAACGTTTCAGTCTATTGGAAACCAGTTTGAACAAATACGATGCTTTGTTTCCAATCACCATTTTGAATGAAAGGAAACACTGAACTATCACACTGAACTTTCAGAAGCATACCTGTTAGCATAACACATGTTAACAGAATAAACATCCCCAATCCATTAGTGTAAAATGTGTATTACAGGAAGATTAACCACCACAGGACAGAGGAGTGAGTAAACTTACTTTGTAAGGCTATATTTTTTCCAGGTAATTTCATACTTTACATCCCTAAACCATGAAAGACACAAATAAAAGTGCACATGATGCTGTCATTCTGTGTATATATAAAACAAGATACATATGAGCACATGTCAAAATATGTGAAACAGAAAAGCAGCATTAATTTATTTCTCAACATTTATAAAAATGTGCCATTTGGTATAATGAAATAAAACCCAAAATCAAGTGTATGGTAAATATAAGATTTTCTACTGTACTATTTTTTATAAGCGATTATAAATCCTCTTTAGAATTTTCACCGAGAAAAGTAATTGTATATCATAACATACGATTTAAAATTGGTTAATTAATTTTTAAAGTAACCTAGGTAAACATTACGGAAGGAAAAATTATTTTCCTCTCCACATATATATTTGATCAGTTAGCCATCTAATTAATAGTTGATATAGAATGAAAATGAAACTTTTGTCCAAACTAACTGGCAAAAGGCCAAAAACAGACAATGTAGTTAAACAAGAATGGCTCATCAGCATACTATAAAAGCAATTACTTTAGATGGAGATATAAATGTCTTTTATTAGTATGAATAAAGAAAAAATTACATCTTTAAGGAAACAAATTTTTTTAGGTCATCCAAATTACCTTACCTTTCATTTGTTCTCAAGCTTCTCTAATTCAATGATCAGGTATTTTAATTAAAAAATTTGTCAGGTAAACTTTAAAACAAGCTCATGTCTCCAAACGTGCCATGCCAGATTTGAATATAGTATTTATTCAAAGTGGGCTCCCAGGTGGCTCAGTGGGTAAATAATCTGCCTGCAATGCAGGAGACGCAGGAGTCACAGGTTTGATTCCTGGGTAGGTAAGATCCCTTGGAGGAGGGCATGGCAAGCCACTCCAGTATTCCTGCCTGGAGAATTCCATGGACAAGGAGCCTGGCAGGCTACATAGGGTCACAAAGAGTCAAACACAATTGAAGCGACTGAGCACGCACACGTGCATTTATTTAAAACTTAAGTGGACCAATTAGTTTGGGTTTGAGATCATACAGTCATGTTTCAGTTTTAATCACTGGTGGGTGGTATTTTTCGTTACAAAGGAATGTCCAGGATGACAAATTTTCTCAACAATTTTTTTTTCCTTTTGAGGTATTTATTAAACTAGAAACAATTATTTCTAGGTACTTAATACCACCATCCAGGGAATGAGGTGTATCTCTTATAGAGAACACCCAGAATGCTTTTAAACTCAATAATGATTAAGAAACATCACAGTATAACCAGGGTGTTTCTCAGGGAGCTAAGAGCCAGCACCTTTTGGCTACCAGATGACATATTTCTTGTCCCCTGGAGTACCACCAAGAGTTTCTTATCCAAATAATAGATGTACTTTCCTAACGTAGCCTTTACTCTTCGGAGGATCAGATAATTCTGAGTTTTAAAGGTAAACTACTAAGGTATTATTAACTAAAGTGCAGTTTTGTTCAAATTTCACAAAATTTTATGCCAGTGTCCATTATTTGTTTTCATACGTTATTCAAGGTTCCACGCTGTATTTAGTTGCATTGAGCAGGTTCAGCTGCATGCAACAAACTCTGGTAAATTCTCTTTTCATTTTTATTCTGTTACAAACATTTTCTAATTCTCCCTGTTATGGCTTCTTAGATACGCCAATCATTTAAAGGTGGACATTTAATTTCCAAATACATGGGGTTTGTAAAGTAAAAAGGAAAAGCATACTGCTAAGGGCAACAACAGAAAGAAAAGACAAACAGGGCTATTTCAAACTTAAAAACTTCTGTAGAGCAAAGGAAGTAAACAACAGAAAAAGCAACCTACTGAATGGGAGAAAATATTTGCAGACCACATTTCTGATAAGGGGTTAATATCAAGAATATATGAAGCACTCCTCAAGTCAACAACCTGAAATCAAATAATCCAATTAAAAATGTGCAAAAGGGGACTTCCCTGGCAGTCCAGTGGTTAAGACTCCATGCTTTCACTGCAGGTTGCGAGGGTTTGATCCCTGGTCAGAGAACTAAGATCCCACGTGCCACTCAGAGACGCCCCCCAATCCCCGCAAAAAAACAGAAAGAAAGAAATGATACTCAACATCATTAATCATCAGGGAAATTCAAGTCAAAACAATGAGATATAACCTCTTATCTGTTAGGCCACTACTTGAAAACACACACACACACAAAGTAATAATAAGCATTGACAAGGATGTGGAAAAACTGAAACCTGTGTGCACTGTTGTGGGAATGTAAAATGGGGCAGTAGCCAGAGAAAACAGAACAGAGGTGCCTTAAAAAATTTAAAAGATAACCACTATATGATCCAGCAACCCATTTCTGGATATATATCCAAACAAACTGAAAGCAGAGTCTTTCAGTCATTTACACATCCATGTTCGCAGCATCATCACAGTAGCCAAGATGTGGAACTCAATCTAAGTGCCCATCTAAGGACCAATGGGCACAGAAAATGTGGTGTATATTAGAGTGAATTATTCAGCCTTAAAAAAAAAGGAAATCCTGTCATGTGCTACAACATGCATTAACCTCAAGGTTATCAGGCTAAGTGAAATAAGCCAGTCACAGGACAGATGTGACTATCCTACTTAAATACTTCATATAAATGCATTGTTTCCTTTATACAAAGTACTTAAAGTAGTCAAATTCTTCAAAAGTAGACGTGGTTGCCCAGGGGCTATGAGGACAGGAAATGGGGAACTGCTGTTCAATAGGCACAGGTATAAAGCTTACATTTTGCAAGGTGAAAAAGTTCTAACAATCTGTTGTACGAAAGATGCAGCTAACAGTACTATATTGTATACTTAAAATAATTAAAGTATTAAATTTTATGTGTTGGACTTGCCCGGTCGTCCAGTGGTTAAGAATCTCCCTGCCAGTGCAGGGGACATGAATTCAATCCCTGGCCCAGGAAGATCCCACATGCTGTGGGGCAACTAACTCTGTGTGCCACAACTATCGAGGCTGCGCACCCTAGAGCCACGCTCCACAAGAAGAGAAGCCACCACAAGGGGATGTCCGCATGCCGCAACTAGAGAAAGCCTGTTCATAGCAACAAAGACCCAGTGCACCCCAAAATAAATAAAATTTAAAGCTAAATAAATAGTTACTTTTACAATAAAAATAATATTTTAAATGATTGTAAAGGAACCAAGAATAACTAAAATAATTTTGAAAAAGAGGAACAAAGTTAGAAGACACATACCTCTCAGTTGCAAACAATGCAAAACTATAGTAATTAAGACCATGTAGAACTTGTACTGGAGAAGGCAATGGCACCCCACTCCAGTACTCTTGCCTGGAAAATCCCATGGACGGAGGAGCCTGGGAGGCTGCAGTCCATGGAGTCGTGAAGAGTCAGACAAGACTGAGTGACTTCACTTTCTCTTTTCACTTTCATGCACTGGAGAAAGAAATGGCAACCCACTCCAGTGTTCTTACCTGGAGAATCCCAGGGACAGGGGAGCCTGGTGGGCTGCCATCTATGGGTCGCACAGAGTCGGACACGACTGAAGCGACTTAGCAGCAGCAGCAGAACTTGTACAGGGATAGACATATAGACCAATGGAACCAAGTGAAGAATCCAGAATTAAATCCCCCTATATCTATGGTCAAATGATTTTCCCAAAAAGGTATCCTGAAATTCAAAAGGGAAAGGAATTGTCAAACAACGGTCCTGGGAAAAACTAAGATACCCACATTCAAAAGAATGAAGTTGGACCCCTACTCATATTATATACAAGAGTTAGCGTAAGTGAATCAAAGACTTATATGTAAGTGCTCAAACTATAAGACTCTTAAGAAAGTGCTAAGTGCTAAGTCACTGCAGTCATGTCCGACTCTGTGTGACCCTGTGGACTGTAGCCCGCCAGGGTCCTCTGTGCATGGAACTCTCACCCAGGGATCAAAGCCATGTCTCTTATGTCTCCTGCATTAGCAGGCAGGTTCTTTACCACTAGTGCCATACGGGAAGTCCCTTAGAAGAAAACACAGGAGTAAATATTCATGACCTTGAGTTAGAAGATAGTTCCTTAGCACACCAAAAAGCACACACAGCAAAAGAAAAAATAAATTGGATTTATCAAAATGTAAAGCTTCTGTGCTTCAAAAGACATTGTAAAAACAGTAAAACAACCTACAGAATGGGAGAAAATACTTACAAATCTTGTATCTAATAAAAGATTTGTGTCCAGAATATAAAGGATTTCTTGGCTGGCTCAGCAGTAAAGAATCCAACCTGCCAATGCAGGAAACACAGGTTCAATTCCTGGATTGGAAAGATCACCTCAAGAAAGAAATGGCAACCTACTCCAGTATCCCATGGACAGAGGAGCCTGACAGGCTACAATTCCAAAGAGTCAGACACAACTTAGCAACTAAACACCACCACCACCAAAATATATAAAGAGCTCTTACAACTCAACAACAAAAAGACAACCTAAATGAAAAATGGATAAAGGATTTAAGACAGTTCTGCTATACAGAGAAGATACACAAATGGCCAGTAAGATATAAAGTGATGCCCAACATCAGTAACACTTCAGGAAATTCAAATTCAAATCAAAATCACTTGACACCCACTAGGATTGTTAAAATTAAAAGAGCAACAGTAACAGGTTGGAAAGGATGTGGAGAGATAGAGAATTTACACACTATTAGTGGAAATGTAAAATATGCAGCTGCTTTGGAAAACGATCTGGCGATTTCTCAAAAGGTGAAAAGATAGCTGCCACATGACTCAGCAATTCCACTCCTAGGTATATCCCTAACGAAAGTGAAAATGGAACACACGCACACAAATGTTCACAGCAGTATTACTTGTAATAATACCCAAATGTCAATCATTGGAGGAATAAATAAATAAAACATGCTATAGCCATACCAAGGAACATTATTAATTGGACATTTTAAGCATATGAATTAGATCTCAATATATACAATTGGTTAAAATTATATCTATTAAAAATGGTTAATGGCTCTGATTAGCTAGCCCTATCACATAAAACATAACATGCTTCAACTGGAAAGAAACACAGAAATTACAAAAATCACTTATTTTACCAAGGATGAAATGGAGACTCTCAGTCCTAGGTAGACTAGACTGGGACCTGCCTCTAAACCCAGGCTCAGGGCCATCCTCACTCTGGAGTGGACAGTGGTACAATCTCTCTCCAAGGTGTGATCAGCCAACTGAAATACTGACTGTATGAAGGATAGGTGTGGGATTCATGTAGAGACCAGCTCCTGCCATGCATTCCTTTTAACTACCACATGGCTTTTGCGGGGAACGTAAAATTATAGCCTAGAAAGCTCCTCCTTCCACTTCTACTTCTCCTAACACAAACCACAATGAATGGGAACAGAAACACTAGAAGAGAGAAAACTAACATACCCCTGCCTTGATCATGGGAAGGCCACCAGGTCCCCTGAGAGGATCAGGGTACATTCATCTTACTATCTACACAGAACTTCCCACTCAATGGTCCAGAGACTGGGACATGGCCCTAGGCTGGCTGAGCACTTAGCTGTCATTATTGAATGAATATGTATTTCCCTGGGGAGTATCGTCCTACCTGAAAAAATGAATGTGGAAATAGCTTATCTCTCCTCTCTGAAACAAAGATAACTTAGCCCACAAGACACCATGAAAAGAATTCTCAAGAACTCACCAGAGAAAGTTTCAAGTATAACTATGAAAATTTTAGGCTTGGCTAAAAAGAGTAAGGTCATGTAAAATTTAAAAATCACTTTACAAGGATTCTGTAATATCGTATATTTTTGCAAAGCTATTGGGGAACACCAAAACAGTTTAGTAAACTGACAAAAATTATTTATATTAGAAAGACAAAAAACATACTAGTCGCTCCTAGCAAATATTTTCCTAATTTAAAAAAGTGAACTTGTGTATAGAGAGAGATACAGGTATTATAATTAACCATTTTCTATTCAAATGTCTTGAGAATTCTTAAAAAGTAATTCAATGAATCTTTTTAAGATATTGAGTAGCATTTTGCAATGCAAAATTTGCATATACTGATCTTTACTATAATTTGCAGATAATTCAATGTTCTTTTTTTTTTTTCCTTTACACTGAAGCAATGAGGAAAATGCATTTTTAAAGCATCAAGGAATAATACAAAAGATGCGAGAGGGAAATCAACAGGGGGAAACTAACATAAGACTTGAAAACACATATATGACATCCAGGAAATATCTCTTAAATTCTCTTTTAGATATAGAAGTAAGACAAACTGCAAATAGATTTATTCACAGGCAGGATTTGGCCAGTATAAAAACTAGTTATAATACACTGAATAGTCACCAGAAACATCACTTGTGTCCTCTGAAAGATTAAGAAATGAACATAAGACTATTCCTTACGGTGCAATATATCGGTCCTCTCCTCAAAGGAAGTTTAGCTGAAACAATGTGACTGACTTAAGCTCCGCACAGGCAAATCTTGGCAGCCCTCAACTCCGTCTATCTCCTTGGCCTGTTAAGCAGAATTCCTTCACAAACTGTTGGTCTCTGCAATAACTCCTACAAAGCTCATACTGCCAGCGGCAGCCTATCCCCCGTGTTGTGCATTTATCCCCGGGATGCATATCAACATGTGGCACATGTCCTTGACGTGCACAGAAGGGCTGCACCCCAGGACAGCAGCACGCATGACAATAGTGTCTACTCTCACTTCTCTATGGTTGCTGGGATGTAACCGAGAAATCTAATAACTGTGACAGTGGGGCCTTTCGGGTTTTCCTTGCCTTTCCAGACAGTGAAGCTGCACAGACACTAATGAAAGGTTAAATGAATAGGAATGGTTGACAAGAGGTACAATAAAGAAGGAGCTTGGTAATCCACAGACACTGAGCAGAGATCCTTGGCTCAAGCAGAGAAAGGACAGCACATCGTCGAGTCACAATATTTAAAACAGCTTGCTATACACAGAGGCTTTTGTGTCTGGGTACACGTCTGGCTTTGGACTGAAGGAAAAAAAAAAAAGATACAGAAAAGGAATTTCAGCATGGGGCACTTTGGCAAATGTAAGGTCATAATAAGAGAAAAATGTTTTGTGTGGGCTGTTACATCTTTGTACTGAACACAAAAAAGCAAGAGACTATGAACTCGTGAACCACAAGTTCCAAAACAATACTGTACATTTTGACAACTATTAAATACAGTATCTGGAAGGCTGGCTTGATGTGATTCCCACTGCTAAGATATACATGCAGTGATTCATTTAACAGCTCCACATTCTGCCTTCCTTGCAGAAGAATTCCTGATACTCATTTTAGAGTTCTATAGTCAAGTTCTAGTCTTCAGTGGTTTGCTACAAATGATATCAACCGAAACTTTTTATTCAAGCCATCTTCCACTCTCTGCAAAACTTCCTAGCAGTTTCTTGTAAAGAAACTGAATGTATCACCCTAGTAATGTGTGAAGTACAAGGTAAACTTTGTTGTAATTCCAAATGACTACAATAGTGAAATGTCCCCAGCTAGAATTCTTAATAATGGAATTAACTTTTTTTCAGTGCTCTACTCACTACACCCTAAGGGAAGGTTATGTTCCATGGGAATTGATTATAAATAATCATAACAAAGTATTCAAATTTCTGAAAACAAAAATGCTCTAGAACATCAAGGTAAAAATAAAGCAAAAGAAAAAGAAATTGACATTATTAGACACAGATTTATTTTTAAAGGGAATAAATGTATGACTCTGCTATGGCCAAATGTTAGAACATGATATATCTGTAAAAGTGTTCCTATGCATATGCCCAAGTTAGAATATAGGTTCTCAATAAATTATAAAAGCGTACTGAGAACATGTTTTAAAACAAGGGAGCCTCTTTGAACAGCCAAATTAAATTATAGCTGAACTCTTGCGTGTACTGAGGGTTCTAATAAGCAACAAATAAAGGCTTTTATTGGATAGCAACATAATGAGAGCTACTGTGCTGGAGATTAAAAAAAGACCAATCTGGGTAGTTTATCTCACCGGATTATACTATTTACTTAAATGGTAAATAAGTTTGTGCAAAGTAATGCTACTAAAAACTAGCATATAAATATTAAACTGAAATGATCAATGACCATTTAAAGTAAATGTATCACAAATTTTAGTGATGTGAAATTAGATAATATTGAATTCAATACCACTTAAGTTCTATTTCTTTAAATTTAACTAATTTATTGATCTCTGATACATCAGCTTTATAAATGGTTTGCTATTTATGCTTATATTGTGAAGTATTTATCTGAAAGGAGTTTTCTCTCCAGAGTAAGGCAGTTCTGCATCAAACTACTTTAAAAAGACAGGAGGTTGTCCGGAGTGAACAGAAAGAAGGTATCCCCTCCTCAGTGATTTGACAGGAAGTTCAAGTAAATAGAACTTTGAAGGTTGGCCTCTTTAACCGACCTCCATCAGTTGACAAAGCTACAAGCAGTCCTTAGCAAACCAAAACAGATTTAAAATGTTTGTGAATGTACTCTGCTTGATCTTCAGACCATCTAAAAGAGAGAACCCTGAAAATCCTATTTTGACTATTCTTGTAGAAAGTTCTGCTGCTTCTATCACAGCTTAAAAAAAAGAGAACTACAATAGCATCTCCAAGCCTAAATACTAAGCCAGTACTCATTATCTACTCTTTTCCTGCAACATTCTGATTGCTAGTGATTTTTTTAAAAACCTTAAGTATATCTAATAAAATCATGAGGCTCCCTCTAGCTCTTCAGTGAGGAGTTTACTAACCAATGATCCAATGATCCTATGTAATTCCCATCCAACAGGAAAGATCTGAGGAGGCTGCCTCCCTTTCACAAGAAACGTTTTTCAACTGTTTCTTGTAAGGATGTAGATAGTAAATAAGACCAGCTGCAGAGGAATTCAGAAAGCACTGCTCCTCAAGTCCGCAACGAGTTAAGAATCTATTACTTGCTTCCAACCTAAGCTTTACATACAAAATTCTATAAGTGAAACTTTAACCTGTTTAAAGGACATATACATTCCCAACCTTAGATTTACTCACTTGCTAAAATTAAGTTTAATCAAAAAATAAGAAATAGCCATCTACAGAAATTCAAACGTAATCTGGTCTCAGTTCTAAAAACATACACTTAAATTCAAGATTTTGAAAATTTTTTAAAATATTTTATTAATAGTGTGTTTGTGGTGTTTATATAAAAGAGGCTGGTGGTAATTTGTAGAAAACATGTCCATGTACCATAATATTTATACACAACACTGTTAATAATTTTTATTGTTTAATCTTTTATGCCACTCAGCCCTGGATAACTTGGAACTGTCGCGATACAGAAGAATATAAATAATACAGCCCAAGTATGACACTGGTATTTAGTCTACCTTACAATAGCCATAAAAGACACAAAGTCGGCTAGCAAATCATTTCAAACAAGTGACTATGAAAAAATGCTAAATCCTACTCATTAGGATTATCTTTCAAATACTCGAGGAACATTTAAAATGGTGTGGAACCTTAACTCTAAAATTAAAAATAAAGGGAAACACTACCTTCAAGTCATCACCTATCTGGGGCTCCCTTAATATAAGAAATATTCCCAGAAACAATAACAAAAAGAAAAGCTCCCTCCACCCCCAACTCTTTTTGAGCCAGAGTCCAATTTCTTCTTTTCTGAACAGCTGTATTATCCAACTTAAGTTGCTCTGCTAATTTCAGTCCCACAAGGACTAACTTGGAAGGCAAAAAAATACAAGAAAAGATCAATTTGCTGGGAAAGATCAAATGAGAAAACTGTGGGGACAGCACCAGGTCAGCGTGTGGAGAACTAAGCAGACCTGTTCTTCATTAACTGTGGCTCTCTGGGGACGTCACACACTACCTGTCCGTGGGCTTTATTGAACCGCCTAACCCGCCTCTCTGTTCCATTCTTCTGGGCCCAAGTGAATCATATCCTGCTGCTGACAAGTTAGCAGGGGACTGCGGCTGCAACATGAAAGTACTTTTCTTTCTTGTCTAAATCAGGCAGATTTTTGAAAAGACGACACAGCATTGACTCGTGACATGGCAAGATGAAACGAGAGGTCTGGGCCGGTCTTGGAGCTGTGCAGATAAAAGTAATCAAATGACACTCCTGGAATGCAAATTGGCATTCTTGACTGCAGCAATTGCACAACCATGAAACATCCCTGACAGCAAGCAAGATTAGGACAAAATGTTATGTAAAGCACTGAACTCAAAAACTCTCACATGGAAATTCAAACTGTAACACTTACATTTTAATATAGCAACAGTCACCTCTGCTTTTGTCTGCTGCTTTCTGTAATCACATATCCCTGCCTGACAGGTATCTTACATTTCAGGGGGAAGAAAAAAATCAGGTATTGGGAAGGTACGAATGCCATTAATATTTTTCTATTTATTTTTTAAAATCACTCGGGGTTTGGTTCTTTTTCAGACTTACATGCAAACAACAGCGAACTTAATATTCTCTAGGGTGGAAAAAACAGCCTGAGACTTTTCTCACAGGATACTCAAATAGAGTTCACGTCCAGGCTCAGTATTGCTTCCCTCAGGTGAAGCTACTCCTGTACTTTGGTAAAGTGATTAGCAATCTGGATTTTAAATACTCTGCTCTCCGGGAACAGAAAGCTTCAAGACTTCATTAAGGCTGAACGGTTTAAATAAAGCAGCTACAAATGTAACATAAAACACAAATACCCTATGAAAGTTCACAAGGGATTTTCTTGAGGGGGGTGGGGGTGATTCCAAAGGGTGAAGCAAGTTCTATTAACTTGCACAGGGTCTCATGACTGGAGTAAGTCCTCAGATCATACACACTACACCAAAATAAATTCCACCACTTAAATAATGTATGTGTGTGCACAGTAACATCTGAAACTGTAGAATACAAAGCAGCGGGTGACAAATGTGCTTAACCACTGTTCAAAGTGACTAGTATTTGGGAAGAGATGTGTGGACAAATAGTATGTAGGCTAAGGGGGAAGGGAAAAGAGAATAATACCTACAACTGTCTTTTACAGTGTTCTTGGGTAAAATGCTGCTATAAGAAAAACCCTCGAGCGCTAAATAGATATACTTAATATTTTGTTTTGACGCCTCCACTTAAATACAGGTTCCAACCATTGCAACTCCCCACTAAGTACATAAAAAACAATAAAAGAGGCCACTTTCTGCCACTTTAATCCTGGGTACACAGGATTATTTTATGATGTCTTTTGTACATCAGTTTTACAACAGCTTGACTCTAGGGTAAATGGGAACCACCGTAAATCGCACGCTGCTTTCAAAACCACTTTAATTTCTGTCAGCGTTACTGTAACCACAGACTTGGGCTCACGCTACTTTTTTTTTTCTTTTCTTTCCTTTTTTTTTTTTTTTTTTTTTGGTGCCTGCATTTGACAGTCGCATGTCCTACACTCCAGTTGTGACTTTGATCAGTGAAACAAGAGATGTCACACTAGGGGGAAGGGAAGAGAAAAAAATGCCAACCCGCTATCTCCCTTTCTCTTACATAGTCCATCTACATGCCGAACACGGTATATCAGATTCCCAGGAGGGGGCAACAACAGCAGAAAGGGTGGGGGCAAACTAAAAGGAAGGGAGTGGTCCAGCCCCATCTCTAACAAATCACTTCCCCGAAAGCGGACAGAGCGCTCAGACCCGGCGAGTTAATTGCCCGCTGCCTCGCTGCAGAGAAGCCGCTTCGGGCGGAGGGGCTGTGCTGAAATCTCGCTTCGCAAGCCTCCCCATTTCCACCACTTGGACTTGGAACTTTTTTTTTTTTTTTAATCTCAGCCTCACTTTACAGAGAATTTCACCTAGGGTTAGGTGTTTGGCTTTTTCTTTTTTCTCCTGCCCCCTCTCCGGACCCCAAATGCCACCCTGCAATCAATGTGTAAGTAACAAGAATCGGCTAGTGTCGAATTGCACTTCCAAATCGGTCTCTAAGGTTGATTTTGCTGCCCAGCGTTTTGCACATTCTTCAGAAAACCTCCAGGAGCACTTCCTACATTTTCTTCATTTACAAAGGGAGGGTTCCCGAATGGGAGGGCGAGGAGACGGGAAAAGCAGAGGTGCCAGGGACGGGGCGGCGGTGTCCTCCCCGCGCGGCGCACCAGCGCGCCCAGGCGCCCACGCCCAGCCGCCGGTCCCGCACCCGCGGGCAAGTTTTAAAAGTTACCGTGGGTCCAAACGGCGTGCCTCTCCGCCCGGAGCTCCTTCCAGCGCTCCATCAGCCCCCGCCTTCCTCCCGGCCCGTCCCAACTCCCTGGAGCCGTCCGCTCGCCTGCCGCTCACCTTGCTCGCGGGCCGCGAGAGGGGCGACCTTCCCGAACCCCCCGAGTCCGCGCGCACACCCGCCCTCCCACCTGGAGCTCTCTCCAACACTCGGGCCAAGTTAAGGGGTGATTTCGGGAGCAGGGTAGACTGGGGGCTCCCCTTTCCTGCCCGCCCTCCCTTCTACCTCCCGCCGCAGGACTGGTGGAAAACACGGCCCCCGAGCGGCCCCCGAGGCGCGCGGGCGCGGGGCTCCTTTCTTCCGAAGTCTAGAATAAAAAGGAAAGGAGGGTGGAAACTTCTTACCATCTCCGCATGCTGGTTGTCAAGTGCAGCCCCCGCCTCTTGGTCTCCTCTTAGCGGCCGCGCCTGGACCAGCCCCTCGGCCGCCTCACGCTCCTTCTGTCTCGGCCTTTCCTGTCAGCAGGAGGATGTATATTTCTACCCCCTCCCCGCCCCCCGCGCCCTGTTACTTTTTTTCCCCCCCTGCTCTTTCTGGGGATGGAAAAACAAGTCTGGCGCCCCCCGGGGGGTTGCGGGCCTGGAGGTGGAGGTGGCCGCTAGCGCCCAGCTGTCAAAAAGGAGTTGGGGAGAGCCGAGGGGAGGCTGCGAAACGCCGAGGAAAGGGCGCGAACTTTATTCCGACTGCACCAAATCGCGCCGTCGCTTTCCTTTTCGGGCACTCGCCCGTCAGGGTCCCCTTTGACCAGTTCCTCCTCCCGAGCCGCCGCCGCCCTCTCCTCGTCTCCCTTTCCCCTCCCCTCCTCCTCCTTGCCCGCCGAGCTGCCCCGCTCGGGGATCAGCCCCCGGTCCCCGCATGCCCCCCGGGAAGAAGGCGAGGGAAGCGGAGGAAACCCTAGGAGGCCAGCAACTTGGAACGAGAACGTGCCGGGCGAAAAGGGCACAAGTTTCGCGCGGCTGGTGGAAAAAAGTTTTTTGGTGGCGGCGTGTTTTGTGCCGGCCCAGACGCCGGCTTGCGGCGAGGGCTTCCTTCCCCTTCGCGTGGTCTGGGCCTCGGGCCTCTGGCTGGAGCTGCCGGCGGAGAGGAACGAGGCTGTGCCTCCGCGGATGCCCGCGGGGGGAAGACCGGTCACATCTTTGGGTGACACTCAGCCGGCCCGAGTCACCCTGCCCTGGAGATACAAAAACGCTGGCTGCAGGCTCAGCGCGCACACGCCTGCCACTGAAGGACATTTCTTAAATGCAGGCAAAACACACTCCCCAGCCGCAAGAATCGGAGCGCGGAGGGGGGGGGGGGGCTAGTGTAATCACCGTCATCTTCCTAACGTACATTTTGTGCCAAAAACATCTCCGCGTTGTGCAGATTTATCATAGCCTGAGCAAACTTCCTGCTTATCTGCCGGGCAGGCACAGGTTTGGAGCATCCACTCACTGAGCACTTGGCAGTCAGAATCGGCGAAGGCGAACGCTTGCTTGGCAGAACAACAGGTCTGGTTACCGGTTACTACTAAAAAGAGAAAATCATTTCTCCTTTCTTTTTCTCTTCCCCGAAGTAGAGGGAGAGACTGCCCCCATTGCCTTCAGAGGTCGGATTCAAATTCCTTTGGAAGTACGCAGCCTTGGAATTACGAAGAAGTTTTATTTTCTTTGATGCACAGCCTGCTCTTAAGTTTAATATATTTTCGCAATAATTAAAATTTTCTGGAGCCGTGGCTGACGAGAGACCAGGTAGCCCAAGGAGCCACAGCATTCTGAAAACGTGATTAGGCTTATTATTCACGTGGATCCAACTTTTTAACAGTGGGGCCACCGCACCTGCAGTTCTGTGTTCTGATTGGGTCCAAATTCCTCATGGTTTCTAGGCCCTTTCAAATCAGGTTTGAAGTCATTTCTGCTTCTGTGAATTCTCTTGTCGTGAAAAGTGTCTGGTGGACACTCCTACAATATTATAGATTAAATTCCTTGGAGTTTTAAGCACATGGTTCATCTGGAGGTTTCTGGTGGGAATCAGAAGATTACTTCGCTCACTATAGTAAAAATCAAAGTATAGACTAGATATCTAATGACTACCTATAGGCATATCTAAAAAGGCTCATCTTTAAATGATTTGGTTGAGGTGTGGAGCATGTTCTCTTATTCTGTAAACATAACTGTAACATCATCCTATAGTTTGTAGAAACTGATTACACAAGGGATAACGATGACCAAATGTGCATTCTGAGCCACTCAGGATCATCGCAAGAATTCTCTAGAAATGAGCCAAGTTCAAATGTGTTTTCCGGTATCATGGAGAGATGAGAAAAACGAGTTGCTAATTTCAGAGTCATTACCCGTACAAATCCATTCACACACCTACCGCTTTGGACAAGTGACAGACCATCAATTGCCAGACAATTGTATTCACACAATACTTTTTTGGCTGTGCACCTACACTGGGCAATAGGCAGAAGTTATTCCTCATTGAGCAACCTAGAATTTACATTCCCAATTGGTTCCAGATTTGTCTGTTTTTGATGTTAGCAAACAAACACGTTTATGTGAGGCAACATATGTGTATTTGGGGTCTGGTGCCTTTCTGGAGAGTCATTATAAAGATGGGGAATATGTTGGGCTGAGGAGGAACCCTTGGAGAAGGTGGAGGTCGGGATAAGAGAATTTCCAGTCCCTTTATTTCCTCCAGTGAGTTTGTATGGCCATTCAGACAAAACCCTAAATCCTTTTTGTGTCCTACAAGACCGCATTGATCTACACCTGCCTGACTCTTTGAACTGGCCCCCCCCACCTCATTTTTCATTCCTCTCATGGACTTCAGTAAAGTCACACTGGTTTTCTTTCTGTTCCTTTACCTTGCCACACTCCTTGTTCTTTGCCCCTGCTGTCCTCTCTACCTGACTGTTTTCCAGTGGCTCCTTATTAGTCACCTCCCAGCTGGAACTTCTCTTCAGGCAAAGTAGCTCTTTGCCTACCACCCAAAATACCACTCACTCTTTCTCCCGTTACTCGGTTTCTTATATCCTTTAGCAATATCTGAAGTTGTCTTCTTTTTGTGCTTATTATTTTTCTTCAGCTAAAGTGTAAGCTCTGTTGGGGCAAGGGTCCACCTTGTTCACTTATAAAACAGTGCCAGGCACAAGATAAACTTGAAAATGCTGTTTGAACGTCTGTGTGTATGCTCAGTTGTGTTCGGCTCTTTGCAACCCCGTGGACTGTAGCCCATCAGGTTCCTCTGTCCAAGGAATTTTTCAAGCAAGAAAATTGGAGCGGGTTGCCATTTCTTAAGGAAGAAATGTTAAAATCATTACACTATGTTGATGAGGACCTACCTTAAAGCCAGACAAATTCACTTAAGGAACATGGAAAAAGACTTCCATATTTGTTCTTCTGGGGCATGGCGCAAAACTTTTGACTTCCTGCACCTGTGTGGGTCCCCAAGACTTTTAGGGGGGCCATGAGGTCAAAACTTTTCATTATAATATTGATAAATTATTTGCCTTACTCACATTCTTCCATCAGTGTACAGTTTCCAGAAATAATGTGACCTCATCACAACAGACTGAATGTAGAAACAGATATAAAAATCCACCTACGTTTTGTTACATCAGGCATTAGATTCCCCAAAGTATAAATGCTAATTTTCTCACTCATTATTGTTTTAGAAAACATTTCTTTGTTATTTCAAAATACACATATATATTCACTTCCTGTGGCTTCTGTAACAAGTTACCATAAATTTAGTGGCTTAAAAAACACAAATTATAATTCTGGAAGTCAGAAGTTCAAAATGGGTCTCACTCACTAAAATCAATGTACCTGCAGGCCTACCTTCCTTTCTGGAGGCCCTTGGGGAGAATCCATTCCCTTTCCCAGTGTCTAGAGACCACCCATATTCACCTTGGCTGATAACCCTTCCATTTTCAAAGTCTATAATAGCCAGATGTGTTTTTCTCAAGCTGCATCAAGCTGACAGTGTCTCCTACTTTCATTTATAACTACCCTTGTGATTGCATAGGGCCCATCTAGATAATCCAGGATAATCTACCAACCTCAGCATCCTTTACCTGAATCACATATAGTTTATTCACAGGTTCTAGTGACTAAGGCTTCCCTGGTGGCTCAGACAGTAAAGCGTCTGCCTGCAATGTGGGAGACCAGGTTTGATCCTTGGGTTGGGAAGATCACCTGGAGAGCGAAATGGCAACCCATTCCAGTACTCTTGCCTGGAAAACTCCATGGACTGAGGAGCCTGGTAGGCGACAGTCCATGGGGTCGCAAAGAGTTGGACATGACTGAGCAACTTCACCCGCTTCTAGTTACTAAACTTGAGCCATTATTAGGAGCCCTCATTCAGCCTACCACAGTATAGTAGCAAATGATGGTTTTATTGTTATTTTAAATAAATTAAGAACTCTAAAATTTTTCAGAATTTAAATTTCTGATACAGCAAATATCAATAAGCAGTTGCCCACATACACAAGAATTTTTCCTTCTTCCACACCTCAAGTTAGACTAGATTGTACTACATCTTTGCTGTGATTGGTTTAAGGATGAACATGTTTCTTAGTTCTGGCCAGTGAAGGATGAGGTGAAGTCTTTGAGGGGAGACCCAAATAACAAATAGTAGCAAAAAATAATGGAGAAGGCAATGGCACCCCACTCCAGTACTCTTGCCTTGAAAATCCCATGGACGAAGGAGCCTGGTAGGCTGCAGTCCATGGGGTCGCAAAGAGTCAGACATGACTGAGTGACTTCACTTTCACTTTTCACTTTCATGCACTGGAGAAGGAAATGGCAACCCACTCCAGTGTTCTTGCCTGAGAATCCCAGGGACGGGGAAGCCTGGTGGGCTGCTGTCTATGGGGTCACACAGTCGGACACAACTGAAGTGACTTAGCAGCAGCAACAGCAGCAGTCGCAAAGTTGGAGGATGAGATGGTTGGATGGCATCCCCAACTCAATGGACATAAGTTTGAGGAAACTCCAGGAGATGCTGAAGGACAGGGAAGCCTGGTGTGCTGCAGTCCATTGGGTCACAAAGAGTTGAACGCAACTGAGATACAACCACAACAAGTTGCAAAGTCGTGCCTAACACTATTGAGACCCCATGGACTGTAATTCGCCAGGCTCCTCCGTCCATGGGATTCTTCAGGCAAGAATACTGGAGTGGGTATTCCAGAAGGGAAGCCATTCCCTTCTCCAGGGGATCTTCCCACCTCAGGGGCTAAACCTGTGTCTCCTGCATTACAGGCAGATTATGTAACATCTGAGCCACCAGGGGAGCTCAAAGCTTCCTAAATGATACAGAGAAGTGGCATTCCTCTGTTGTGCTTCCATGCCAGAATTCCTTCCTGCTGCTGCTGCTAAGTCACTTCAGTCGTGTCCGACTCTGTGCAACCCCATAGACAGCAGCCCACCAGGCTCCCCTGTCCCTGGGATTCTCCAGGGAAGAATACTGGAGTGGGTTGCCATTTCCTTCTCCAATGCATGAAAGTGAAAAGTGAAAGCGAAGTCGCTCAGTCATGTCCGACTCTTTCTTCGCAACCCCATGGACTGCATCATACCAGGCTCCTCCATCCATGGGATTTTCCAGGCAAGAGTACTGGAGTGGGGTGCCATTGCCTTCTCCGGAATTCCTTCCTATCATCCCTCAAATTTGTGTATTTTTTCTAACTCTTGATAAAAATTTGTCTGGAAATTGGTAGAAGTATTATAATCCTGTAACAATTGAACAACAAATTTGGAAAACTCAGCAGTGGCCACAGGACTGGAAAAGGTCAGTTTCCATTCTGGTACCAAAGAAGGGCAATGCCAAAGAATGTTCAAACTACCACACAACTGCATCATTTCACACACTAGCAAAGTAATGCTCAAAATTCTCCAAGCTAGGCTTCAACAGTACGTGAATCAAGAACTTTCAGATGTACAAGCTGGATTTAGAAAAGGCAAAGGAACCAGAGAGCAAATGGCCAACATCCATTGGATCATAGAAAAAGCAAGAGAATTCCAGAAAAACATCTGCTTCATTGAATATGCTAAAGCCTTTGACTGTGTGGATCACAACAAACTGTGGAAAAGTCTTAAAAAAAATGCGAATACCAGACCACCTGACCTGCCTCCTGAGAAACCTCTATGCAAGTCAAGAAGCAACAGTTAGAACTGGACATGGAACAACAGACTGGTTCCAAATTGCAAAAGAAGTGCTTCAAGGCTATATATTGTCACCCTGCTTACTTAACTTGTATGCAGATTACATCATGAGAAATGCTGGGCTGGATGGATAACAAGCTGGAATCAAGATTGCCGGGAGAAATATGAATAACTGTAGATATGCAGATGACACCACCGTTTTGGCAGAAATCAAAGAGGAAGGAAAGAGCCTCTTGATGAAAGTGAAAGAGGAGAGTGAAAATGCTGGCTTAAAACACAACATTCCAAAAACTAAGGTGATGGCATCCAGTCCCATCACTTCATGCCATATAAATGGGGAAGCAATGGAAACAGTGGTAGCCTTTATTTTCTTGGGCTCCAAAATCAGTGTGGATGGTGACTATAGCCATGAAATTAAAAGATACTTGCTCTTTGGAAGGAAAGCTATGACAAACCTAGACAGCATATTAAAAAGCAGAGACATTACTCTGCCAACAAAGGTCCGTCTAGTCAAAGCTATGGTTTTTCCAGTAGTCCTGTATGGATGTGAGAGTCGGACCATAAAGAAGGCTGAGCGGCAAAGAATTGATGCTTTTGAACTGTGGTGTTAGAGAAAACTCTTGAGAATCCCTTGGACTGCAAGGAGATCAAACCAGTCAATCTTAAAGGAAATCAGTCCTGAATATTCACTGAAAGGACAAACACTGAAGCTGAACTCCCATACTTGGCCACCTAATGTAAAGAGCTACTTCATGGGAAAAGACCCTGATACTAGGGAAGATAGAAGGCAGGAGGAGAAAGGGACCACAGAAGATGAGTCGGTTGGATGGCCTCACTGACTCAATGGACATGAGTGTGAGCAAGCTCTGGGAGATGGTAAAGGACAGAGAAGCCTGGCATGCTACAGTCCACTGAACAACGATGTACTAATTTGAATGAATGCATGAGATAACATGTTTTGGAAACCAAATAAGTCCTTAAATTAATCATTTCAACCTGTGATTTTGTGCATTGCTATTAACCTCACTAGGAGATCTTGAATAATACATTATTCAACTACTACCCAATGTATTCACAATGGACCATAGTTTTTCGTAAAGGCATTAACCCAAGAAATGTAAAGAGAAAAAAAAATATTCTGAGAAAAAAATTTGAACTTAAAAAAGCAACCAATTTCAGTTTGCAAATCCAAAATTATGACAGACAAAATATTTTCATCATTAAGAGAAAAATGAGTTTCTGTGAAACGACATAAATGCTAATGCTCAACCTGAACATGCTTTTAGACTCATAATTAACAATTTGACCAACATCAGCACAAAACCAAAAGAAATTTTTCTACAAGTGTAAGCTTAATCATGAAACAAAGATCAAGACTGTCAGACAAAGCAATAATGTTTTCTGAGTTTTAAATTCTTAACAAAGATAACTTTTAAATATTAAATTTTGTGACTTGATCTTGACATTTTTCATGTATTTCTTTTGGTATTTTTGTTAATGATTCCCCCCCCTTTTTAGTGCTTTCTATTATTAAATGACCTTATCGGGTGGAATTAGTTTTTACATATAACTTAAGTGTATAATGTCACAAATATACTGGTTCATAATACTAATAAACCATAATTAAAGAAATCCGCTATTACAGGAAAATGATTCACTATTTATGATTATGGTCACTCATTATTAGTTAATAATATATGTGAAGTGTTATAAAAACTGCAGAATAACTTGTGACTTGGGAACTCTAAGGAATCCAAGTTTCTTAGTCCTGACTCTGAAGATTAATATGTCAGAAATTTGAAAATCTGTATTTGTCATGCCAAAATATTCTAAAAATATTCTAAAATTTTTCTATCTTAGAAGCTGTTTTTAAGCTTTGTGTTATTCTATAGTTATCCATTAATCATTTTGTGGATAAATTGCAGCATCCTCTTTGACTCTCAGATGCATTTGATATTGTTGATCAACTTCTTTCCAAAACTCTTCTAGTGATTTCTTCCCCACTCTCCTATGCTCTTTCCTTACTCATAGCTCTCTCCACTCCTTCATACTCACTCCTCCCCACACACAATGTGAAATTTGCTCAAGAGGTCAAAACTCAGTTTTTCTCCTTTTTATTATGTTCTTCTGGAGTATCTGAACCATAGACTGCAACCTGATCTCTGTAGCTATTCTGTTTCCCACAAATCTAGTCCCTTCGTTTATAATGTCCAAGTGGATCTTGCTAACTGAATGTTTAACAAATAGCTTATCTTCAGCTCGAACTTTACACTGAAACCATCAATAACCCTTCCAGATTACTCTTCCCAACTATACTTTTTCTGCCTTTACTGTTCTATTCAATTAAGGACAAACTGTATACTTATCTTTGAATCATTTTTTATTTGCCTTCCTTTCCCAAATCAAGTCATTTACTAAACCACATGGAAGTTCCTTCCATTCCCGTCCATTTTTATTTCATTCAGGTGACCACCATTCTTTCAGGTTAACTCCTGTGACAGTTTCTCAATTATATTCCTTACATTAACCTTCTATACCCATTCTAATCCATTTGCTGCCAGATTTGGCCTTTTTCAATTCTGTTTTACTGCACATCTTTCCCCTGCATAATAAGTGGCTAAATAAATAAATCTTCCATCTCACCCTATCACAGTTGTCTACCATGTGAAGTCAAATTGTAATATTTGCTTTGCAAGGTTCATTAATATTCAACTTTCACATTGCACCTGGTGCCTAGTAGTTGTTCAGTAAATCAATTTGAATGAATGAATGAATGGCTTACCATATCTACACAATGAACCTGCTACTTTAGTCAGACAGACTTCCCAGAAAACACGCATGTTCACTTTTACATTTTTGTTTTGATTTTTCATTCAGATGTATTGTTTGCTCTTTACCACTTCCTGTCTGTGCCAACTTATTTCCAACTTCTAAAGGTCATTTGAAGCTGCTCAGAAAAAGAGACACAACTACATAAAGATCATTTAAGATTATAGTTAAAATTTACTGAGTACCTACTAAGTGTGCTTTCTTTCTTTCTTTTTTTTTATATTATTGCATCTTCCCCAAAACTGTAGATTTAGGCATGATGGATGAGATGAAAACGAGGCTCTGAATCTCTAGTTATCTTGCCTAAGGACGCCCAGTATGTAAGCAAAAGCAAAGACTGCATCTCTGCTCTAGATTCCAGCCCTGAAGTTCCACTGGTCTTTCAAGCATCTGATCATGGGCTGCTTCCTGCATGGAACCTCTGTTTCTAAGGCCTTCTTTCTCTCTCTCCCCTGAGCTCCTGCAACCTGTATAGTCTAGATGATTGATTCATCAGCTAATCACGGGCTGTCACGTAACAGTGATTGTTTAACATGTGTCTGTCTTACCTTATTTCATAAGAAAGTAAGCTCTTGGAGGTCAGAGGCCCTACTGGTCCCACATTTCTCAACTCCCCAGCATCTTGGTAGAGTGACAGGTTCATGAACAAAGATATTTAATGAAATAGTTTATGAAAACAAAGTTCTAATTCTTAGATGAAATTGTTTCAGATGAAAAACATATTCTGTAGGAATTACACTTCCTCTCATCCCAGACTCAAATGTTACATGGACTTAGGAAAAGTTTTGACTCCAACTGTATCTGGTTACCAGGACACTGGGACTGGATCATTTACTTGAATGGGATGCTGTTTTGCGCTTCGCTCCTGTTGCCGTGTCATCTCAAGCAGTTAAAGCCCCACTTCTGACTTATATGGATAATTGTGATGTAACTGTGTTGAGCAGTGCCCACTGGGAATCTTTCTCATCTCCTGTGTTCTCTGTAGTGATAAAGCCAAGTCACCTCTCTCCTACCAAGAAAATATGTATCTAATTGTTTGAGGTACCCCATACTTCTTGCTCTATTCATGTATAAATGTTTAGCACTTGCCCTGAGAATACATTTAAAAGGTGCTTCATTAGTTACATTTTAAGGCCCTCATTCTTATCCTACCCTATGACTAAAATGTCCTAAGCCATTTATCTTCTAATCTGCCTTATATAAATGAAGCCATTTATTATTTTGCTGGACTAATGCTATTTCTTTCTATAGAACTGTGGCTCAATTTGCCTAGCCTAAAAAAAAAACCAAAAGGCCAAGTATCTAGTTCAATGCTCTGAATCTCTCCCTAAGTTAACAATCAAAGTCATACACTTTCAAACATAGTTTGGTTTTGTAGCCAGATAAAACACAACAAGTAATCTATACGTGAGTCCATCAGTCAACAAGTTGAGACTGATGGCCATTTTGATAAAGTTGATGAGGTTAGAATGCTGCAGGGCTTCTGGCAAGGTGTAAAAAGGCCAAAGTTTGAATATAAAACCTAGTTTACCTTGAGATGGCCCTGTTTACCTCCAACTGAGCCACTGGATCTTCTGGGAATCAGAAAAAAATGGAACTAACATTCACTGAATACCTATGGGGCACTTTACCCAGATTGTCTCATTTCATTTTCTCAACAACCCCTTGAGGTAGTTATCATTCCCATTTGACAGATAAAGAAATTAAAACTGTAGAGATTAACTGGCTTTACAAAGGCTACAAAGCACAATCCCCCGAAAGGAAACCTAGGATTGTAGCACAAGCTACCAGTTCCTGTGTCAATGTTTTGTTCACTAACTGGCATGTGTACACACTGACCACATGGTCTCCTGCCCTCCGACCCTTATATCACCAATGACTTAGTTATCCAAGTCGCTTAGTTACATAGCCTTCATATGCACTCCCAGCCAGCAAAGAGGACTGATCATTTGTTTGGCCCTCTATCTTCTCTGTCATATTAAATATTAATACATCATGTGCTTTTCCAAATGCAGCCTTATATTTTGGTCTTTCATTCTCTTTCAACTTTCATACTAATAATGGAAAAATAAAACTTGTGTTTATTTCTAGCTTAAAGAGAAATTTTCTATCCCAAAGATTTTCGGTATAATAAGCATTGACAGTGTTGTTATTTAAGATTTTATTTTTTTGAGAAGTGCCTTTTGGCATAGCAGGCAAAAGCAGTCTGGTGGCTTTGTGTGATTGCTGTTCGCACTTAGTAATGAATAAATTCTGTTGGCTCCTTAGGAGGAGTCAGGAGGGAGTCACTGGTTTAGTAGAGCTGTGGCCTCAAAACACCAAGCCAGCTCATCAGTGCCGCTGATCTCGTGCCCTTCCTCTGGCAAACCATGTGTCGGATGTGGTAGGAAAAAAAAAAAAACTCCCTTTCAGCAGCAGAATGTGTGCAAGCTACACCCTGAATTATCCCATGATGACCTTGCAAATGCAACACATGCCCTTGTGACCACAAGTCCCAACAACTGTAATTTCCTTTGCTTTTCATCAGAGTTTTTCTGCTGCCTGCAGCAGGCACAGTGTGCTAGGGTCCAGCTGCTCCCCAAAGCCCAGGACACCTGCCCTCCATCCTTTACTACCTATATGGAAGAGAGTGTCCAGTAGAAAGCTGATGTCGCTGCTTATGCAAACTCCAAGTTCATATTCCTGGGTGAACTGGAAAGCCTGGCTAATGTTTACTATGCAGCCAGCCTGCATTCGGGGGATATTACCTAATGCACTTGCTGAAGTCATTCCAAACATCATTATTAGGCAATTTCTTAGAGCAATCCATGGGCTGAAGTAGCATTTCCCCCAAGTGACATCACTGATGGGTATTTCATTTACCCAACACATATCTATTTAGCACTTACTAGATTGCCAGGCACTGCTCTAGGTGCTGAAGAGAAAGCCTTGACTAGGGTAAAAAGTCATCTACTTTTCCTGAGCTTACTATCTCATGGGAGAGACACAAGTTAACAATGTGAATTCAAAGTGTGATAAATCCTTTAATTATAGTAAAATAGGGCACAGTGATCCAGAGTGAGTATATGTGGGGTGTTGGTGGGTGGATGACTTTGGAGTAAAATGTCACATTGGATGGTCAAGTGTTCTCTGAGGGGGTGATACTCTGCTGAGATTAGCATCATAACAAACCTTATAAAGATCAATGGGAAGCTCCCCTTAGGCACAGAAAACAATACCTGCAAAGTCCCTGAGGTAAGGAAGGAAGTTAAAGATTAGTGTGGTTGGTGTGTCCTGAGGGAGAGGAAATAGTGTGTGTTGGGTGGTGTTCAAGTTGGAGTGAGAGGCTGGGCACTTCTATGTAAATTAGTGAAGTCCCAAAGATGTTTGTAACTCCAGGTGAGATAAGATTTCACCCACCAGAGAATCCACAGTTGGACTCGGGGAAACATAGGACCTTGGGAACATGGTAGGAATTCTCAATGATTTTCCCTCTTTCCAGCATTATCTGGAGGCTGGAATTTATAGTCAGTGCAAATGCTGACACCAAGTTCTAGAACTTGATCCCTACCACCACCTTTGCTTTGTCATTTTTGTCATTTTAGATTTGTAGAATCTCCTAAAAATTCAAATGACAGTATCCTTTTAAAAAAAATTATAGTGACATATTTTGTTTGCATTACACTCAGAATAAGAAATGGACATGCAAAATGAGACATTTCCCATAAATGCAAAGTAGCTTGACATTTAAAATACTGCTTTGGCCTAAAAGTTCATTTGGATTTTTGGTAAGAGGGTATGGAAACACACGAACAAACTTTTTGGCCAACCCCGTAAGTATCTCAGTACCCCAATATGTATTTGTTAACCACATGATTTCTAAACCATATTCAGAAATGCTTGCACTCAAACTTCTAGGACACCTTTGGCCCTTACTCTGACTTACAAATGGCTCTCTGGAAGCTTCCCTGTGTGCCTTCATCCTCCCCGAGCTAATGGGTTCCCCTCCAAGGAACACTGTGTGGTCTCATCAGCCAAAGGCGACATACTTGTGGTTTGGTGCAGAGTGAACTGGGCCAGGAATCTGGGGAGCAAGTCTTTATTCCCATCATTGCCAGTCATTCTGGGATCTTGAGCTAATCAAATCCTCTCTGTTCTTTAATTCATACCCATGCAAAATGGAAAACATAATATTGTGATGGTGCTCTGAACACGCGCAGCCAAATCTGATGTGAACAAAACACTTAGGGTTTTTTTTTGTTTGTGTCAAGCTCAGAGACGTGATCTGGAAACCTCCAGTCACAGAGATTAGGAACTTGTAAGGGAATCTAACATCAAGTAAGATGTTAAGAGTTTTTGTCTATTTCAGATATGAGCAGTTAGACCTGGTTATTGTGTCTTCCTGGAGAAGGCAATGGCACCCCACTCCAGTACTCTTGCCTGGAAAATCCCATGGACGGAGGAGCCTGGTAGTCTGCAGTCCATGGGGTCACGAAGAGTCGGACACGATTGAGCGACTTCACTTTCACTTTTCACTTTCCTGCACTGGAGAAGGAAATGGCAACCCAATCCAGTGTTCTTGCCTGGAGAATCCCAGGGACAGGGGAACCTGGTGGGCTGCCGTCTGTGGGGTCGCACAGACAAGAAATAACCAGGAAGTCGTATTTGAGATGGACATGGAAAGATGTCCACAGGCAGAGGGGTTTCCAGGTGGAGGAAAATAAATGTGCAAAGAAAGAATGTGCAGGAAGCACGAAGTATTTGTTCAGGATGAGGAAAAGGCAAGTAGTCCATAGTAAGAGCAGTTAGTGTCAAACTTGGCCACACAACTGCATTCACTAGGGAGCTTTTAATAAAAACACAGATTCCTGGGCTCCTCCCTGGACCTTATGAATGAGAACTTTCAAAGATAAAGATACAAATTAGTTACTTTTTTTTTTAATAAAAAAGTTAATTTTCCAAGTGATTCTAATATGAAACTAGGTTTGGAAATCACTGGAGTAAGTTTTACCAAACTAAAGAACTGTACCATGGTTGGCCATGCTATAGAATCGTGTTTTCAAACTCTAGTTTTGAAAATAAATTTAGTGAGTCTCGTTACATATTTTAAGATTTTTTTTCAAAATATCAGAAAGCACTGTATGCTGTAAGGGTAGGAACTTTTTGTGAAAGATTTGCTTCTGTTTAAGTATGTGTTTGCTTATGTATATGCTTATGTTCTCCTTCATACAGCATAAAATATATTTCTTGCTGATTTCTTCAGTCAAAGCAAAAAATGTAAAGATATGAATTACAGGAAAAGATTATATTTAATTTGGTTGGCAATGGGGAGCTAGAGAAGCTTCTGAATTGCAGAGTGACATGGTCAGATTTACATGGGTGAAAATTATTCAAGCAGCAATATATAAGATGTATTGAAATGAAGAATAAAAGGAAAGAATTAGAATTAATTAGAATCTATACCTTCTTAATTTTAAGAATCAGATATTAAAACACATATAAATACTAAAATTATTTATATTTCTAATTAACATAGCATTTTTATTAGGCCAGAAGGCACATCAGGATTGATTAGGACTTCAAGTTATTATGAACAGCAATTATTACTGAGCCTCTATTAGCCTGAAGGTTGTGATTAAGTATACTCCTCACTGTATGAATTCTGAAGGGAAAAAATGAGGAAGTACTTAAAGATGTGTTGCAAACAATTCAAAAAGTGAGTTTTAGTCTAAAATAGTCATTAAATTATGGATGGTAAAAGGATTTGAATAAAAAATTCTCTAAAGAAAATGTACAAATGACCAATAAGCACATGGACATCATTATTCATCAGGGAAATGTAAATAAAAACAACACCGAACACATGCTACAACATGGATGAACCCTGAATTATAATAAGCTTGTTGTAAAATGACAAATACTATACGACTCCACTTATTTAAGGTACCTAAACTCATGGTTCCAAATAGGAAAAGGAGTACATCAAGGCTGTATATTGTCACCTTGCTTATTTAACTTATATGCAGAGTGCATCATGGGAAACTCTGGGCTGGAAGAAGCACAAGCTGGAATCAAGATTGCCGGAGAAATATCAATAACCTCAGATATGCAGATGACACCACCCTTATGGCAGAAAGTGAAGAGGAACTAAAAAGCCTCTTGATGAAAGTGAAAGAGGAGAGTGAAAAAGTTGACTCAAAGTTCAACATTCAGAAAGCTAAGATCATGGCACCTGGTTCTATCACTTCATGGGAAATAGATAGGGAAACAGTGGAAACAGTGTCAGACTTAATTTTTCTGGGCTCCAAAATCACTGCAGATGGTGACTGCAGCCATGAAATTAAAAGACGCTTACTCCTTGGAAGAAAAGTTATGACCAACCTAGATAGCATATTAAAAAGCAGAGACATTACTTTGCCAACAAAGGTCCATCTAGTCGAGGGGATGATTTTTCCTGTGGTCATGTATGGATGTGAGAATTGGACTGTGAAGAAAGCTGAGTGCTGAAGAATTGATGCTTTTGAACTGTGGTGTTGGAGAAGACTCTTGAGAGTCCCTTGGACTGCAGGGAGATCCAACCAGTCCATTCTAAAGGATATTAGCCCAGGGTGTTCTTTGGAAGGACTGATGCTAAAGCTGAAACTCCAATCCTTTGGCCACCTCATGCGAAGAATTGACTCATTGGAAAAGACCCTGATGCTGGGAGGCATTGCAGGCAGGAGGAGAAGGGGATGACAGAGGATGAGATGGCTGGATGGCATCACTGACTCGATGGACATGAGTTTGAGTGAACTCCAGGAGCTGGTGATACACAGGGAGGCCTGGCATGCTGCAGACTGAGTGACTGAACTGAACTGAACTGAACTGAAACTCATGGAGATTGGAGAAGGCAATGGCAACCCACTCCAGTACTCTTGCCTGGAAAATCCCATGGATGGAGGAGCCTGGTAGGCTGCAGTCCACGGGGTCTCAAAGAGTCAGACACAACTGAGCAACCTCACTTTCACTTTTCACTTTCATGCATTAGAGAAGGAAATGGCAACCCACTCCAGTGTTCTTGCCTGGAGAATCCCAGGGACGGAGGAGCCTAGTGGGCTGCCGTCTAGGGGTTGCACAGAGTCGGACACGACCGAAGCGACTTAGCAGCAGCAGCAGCAAACTCATGGAGATAGAAAATAGAGTAGTAGTTGCCAGGAACTTATGGGAGACAGGAACGTGAAGTTATTGTTTAATATAGACAGAGGTTTAGTTTGTAAGATGAAGAGAGTTCCGTAGATAAATACTGGTGATGGTAGCGCAATATTGTGAAGATACTTAATGCCACTGAACTGTAGACTTAAAAATGATTAAGGGAACTTCACTGGTGGTCCAATGGTTAAGACTCTGCTTCCACTGCAGGGGGGCACAGTTTTGATCCCTGATTGAGGATGTTCCACCTGCCACTGTGGGGCCAAAAAGAGAAAAAAAGATTAAAATGGTAAATTTTATATGATGTGTATTTACCACAATTAAATTTCTTAAAAATAAATCGCATTGAGATACCACTTCCTACCCACTAGT
This sequence comes from Aepyceros melampus, assembly GCA_006408695.1. Classification (NCBI taxonomy): domain Eukaryota; kingdom Metazoa; phylum Chordata; class Mammalia; order Artiodactyla; family Bovidae; genus Aepyceros; species Aepyceros melampus. The sequence goes on from SJXQ01009351.1 coordinate 287,774, forward strand.
AACTGGTGATAATTAGAAAGATGGATTATAACAAGTGTTGACAAGGACATGGAGAACTTGGAATCCTCATGCATTGCAGATGAAGATGTAAAATGGTATTTAAACATAGAGTCTGTTCCTAGGTGTGTTATACCCAAAAGAATTGAAAACATATGTCCACCCAAAAACTTCAGAAGTGTTTATAGCAGCATTATTCATAACAGCCAGAGAGTGGAAACAACCCAAATGTCCATCAACTGATGAGCTGATAAATAAAAATGGAATATCTCTATAATGGAATATTATTCAGCCATAAAAGGAATGTAATACTAATACATGCTATGAAATGGACAAATCGTAAATACATGTTAAGTGAAAGAAATGAAACACAAATGACTGGTATGATTCCAGTCATATGATATATCCAGAATAGACAAGTCCACAGAGATAGAAAGTAGATTGGTGGTTGCCAGGAGCTGGGAGAAGAGGCTATTACCAAGGGGAGTGTGATTGGGCAGGTTAGTTTCTAGCAAATTTTATAGCTGCTTCTTTTGGCTACTGAAAGTTCTTGGAACTAGAAGACTTGGGGAAAGGAAATATTTCTTTGTGGTTGTAGATATGTGAATAACAGACCTCTATGAGAACATAGAGGAAACTGATGACACTAATTGCCTGTGAGACAGAAACGGAGGGAATTTCCACTGGATGTGCTCATCCCAGAGCCAGCAGCAACTGCCACTCATGTGAACCAGGCTATCCCTTGCAAGCAGCTCACTCTTCCAAATCACCGGAACCCAGGTGAAACCAGTTGGGGAACAGCCCAGGCAACCCACAGAATTGTGGGCAATAATAAATTGCTGTTTCATACCATTAAGTTTCAGGGTTGTTTATTACCAGGAAAGACTACATCAATGAGTAAAGTACATTCATTTTTATCCAGCATGAGCTGTACTCTGGGCTAGGCAGATTCCTTGTTTGTTTTATACGGCTGCTGATATTCCTACGCTGCGCCTATTATAGTCCACCACACACACCGTAGGCACTCAATAAATACTTGTTAACTAGCCCCAACACACATATTAGCCTTCGGGTATATTTATATTTCTAAGTGTACTAATTTACTAATTTGCAAACTGCTGAAAATCAACATAATTATCATCAACAATTTGTATTGCTCTCATATCACAAGTGAAACAATAGAACGTATAATTGGGATATTGCTCCCTGGCTGCGGTGGATGATAACAACTGTCATAATAATGCTGGTAAGATTATACAGTGAGTTAGCCCTCAAATGTGGGTTAATAAATGAACCAATGGACTTCTGTAAGTGAAACCCTAAGACCATTTTTTAAATTGCCACTAAAATTGTGCTGGGTAGAGTCATAATAGACAGATCAATGCATCTTGGCAATAGAGCAGACATCCTTCTACTGATAAACTAATAATCCCTTGCAACTTGTTTACATAGCTGTCTCACTTAATACCAACATCACAAAAATAACAACAATAAATATGCTTCTCTGGAAGAAAAGCAAAAGCAAATGAGGAAATGGAAAATGTCAATATGAAATCAGCTATCTCAGTGATAAGGAACTTCACCGATGCTAGTTACTCTTTCAAGTTGACTATCCTTCCCACTTTGATAGCAAATCATAAGGCCCTTGGCATGCCACCAAATTTTCTTCCAATAATGGAACACTAATGTGCTTGACCAACAGCGGCTACGCTATGATGACGTGCTAAAAACACATCAATCTGAACTGCAAGCTATCTATACATATATGTATTACAAGAAGCTTTAAGATGTGTGGCTGCTCTTTTTTAATCCTCAGAATCTCAGGGAAACCATACAAAAGATTTTGAACAGGACTATGTGAATCAGGGAGTTGATATTGGAGCAGAGATTAAAATGGAGGGGCCCACATTCCGATTTCATATTGCAAGGTGTGCCTAGTCAAAGGATGTCCATAGAGCATAGCTGGAGGGGGAGGAGGAGGAGGACCAGCTATCCCAGGTGGTCTTCCTCCATTTCAGGGGTTTGGCTTCAACCAGCCCACCTGTCTTCTAGGCATAGTATCTCTGGTGTGTAGAGAGCAGAGAAGAAACTGAATTCGTTCTTCCTAAATGAGAAGGATGCAAGCACCCTGAAGGGTGCAGTCTCTCTCAGGACTCACAGAAGTGCTCATCTGATTAGTAATAGTCCTCAGAAAACCTCTAATCAGTCACTGCTCACAACCTGATTTCTGATCCTGGGTTGTGGTCCAACATACTTGCTTTGTAAGTGTGGAAAGAGCTGCCTCAGGAAGGGAAAGGTGGGAGTGGGTGAGTGGAGAAATTCTGAATTATAAAAACCTTCCCCCTCCAAGGTCCTGTTACATTCCTTACATTTTTTAATGTTAATACTAGGAGGCAGTTTTGGGAGCTGGGAGGTGCCTTTGACTCTGGAGAATGTAAGTTTTTAATCTTTTAAATTTTTAACTTGTTTTTAAAGAGTAAATATGCTCTGGGTTATCAAAGTTAAAAATATTATAGAATTGTATAATACTGAGTGTAATTTACCTTCATGCACACTCCACTCCAGTCTCTGTTAATATTTTGGTGCATATTTCTGATTCTGGAGGACCAGACAGAAGCTAGGACCTAATGGATAGAAGCTGGCTAGAAACTTTGAGGAAGTGAGTGCCGAGTCCCCATGGTCATTTAAATGCAGTTTAGGGAAAGGAATTCCCTGGTGGCTGAGATGGTAAAGAATCTGCCTGCAGTGTGGGAAACCCAGGTTCAGTCCCAGGTTGGGAAGATCCCCTGGGGAAGAGAATGGCTACCCACTCCAGTATTCTTGCCTGGAGAATTCCATGGACAGAGAAGCCTGATGGGCTACAGTCCATGGGGTGGCAAACAACTGGACATGACTGAGCGACCAACAGGGTAAAGAAGCAGAAAATCCTACTCAGTAATACATCCCTGGCACAGTGGCTGTCAAATCCCTTTAGAAGAGGAAATATTCATCCAGTTCAATGAGTAACATCTTCGTTAACCCTGATGCAAGTGCCAGTAACTGGAAAATATCTTTTCCTTTCTATTTACCCCCAATTCAAGCTCAATCCCAATTTTTCCATTAATTTTTTGCACCCACTTACTGGTCATACCACTCATTTTAGCCCGCAGAGAAACTAACCTTATACACATGGACACTGAAATATTTATCACGTGAATGAATGACCCAAATCCTTCATTGGGATCAGCAAATGTAACTTAAGATGAAACTAATAAAACATCAGACTCAGGGTTAAAAAATCTTTACTAGTGCATTGAGTGCTTTAAATATTTGAGTCTTACATCAAGAGAGACATATTTGAAATAGAGGTCACTCAATGATGCTTAGAGGAATTCATATCTGCTTATTTGACTATAACAAGAAAATAAAATTATTCATTAAATTCTTCTGAGAGATTGTTGAGTGTAGGGAATGTAATCTTTTCAGCCTGTGTCCCTCAGCCTGAGGCACAGGACCTAGCTTGTAACTTGTACTCAATACATGCTGGATGAATTATTGACTGACCAAAGAAAGACTCCACTGAAATGAATAGTTGGGGTCAAATGAGAAATTTTCCAAGTATTATGTGGAATAAATACTATTTCAAAAATAATATTTAATATTTCAAAACTAAAATATTTTCTGTAATAGTATAAATTAATTGGGGAAATATGATCTGTATCTGAGCAGAAACAATTAAAAGTAGTTGTAATTTTCATTCTTTCTTGGTAATATATGTTCTTTGAAAAAATAGTAAATTACCATTGTATGATTTGTGATAAAATTTGTAAAGAAATCAAGATAAGTGATAAAAATGAAGAAACTATTAGTCACGTCTGACTGTTTGCAACCCCATGGGCTGTAGCCTGGCAGGTTCCTCTGTCCATGGAATTCTCCAGGCAAGAACACCAGTGAAAGTTGCTCAGTCGAGTCTGACTCTTTACGATCCCATGGACTATACAGTCCATGGAATTTTCCAGGCCAGAATACTGGAGTGGGTAGTCGTTCCCTTCTCCAGAGCATCTTCCCAACCCAGGGATCAAACCCAGGTTTCCTGCATTGCTGGCGGATTCTTTACCAGCTGAGCTACCAGGGAAGCCTGAGAATACCAGAGTGGGTAGTCATTCCCTTCTCCAAGGGATCTTCCCAATCCAGGGATCAAACCCAAGTCTCCCACATTGCAGGCAGATTCTTTACCATCTGAATCACCAAGGAAGCCCAATAAAAGTAAGCTACATATTTTTTGTAAAATTGACTATAAATAGTAAAGTAAAAGTAAAAGTAAAACTCAGTTTTGCATTAGAATGCTGTTTAAATTTTTTAAAATTTCCATTGCCTGCCCTTCTTTTTTAGGGGAGGAATAACTCAATGGAAGAGATTTTAACATGATTTGGGTCATCATCGTCATCTGAACCCTTTTGGGGGGAACATCACAAAATTAAACTAGATATTCTTTGACTTTTGATTCTAAAGCTACAGAGAAAATTTAGAAACTAATTTTCTAGACTAAATTATATATTTTTTCAGAAAATATAATTTAATTATTTTCTTATTATAGTGTTATATATGAATTCTATTACTATGGCATCAGTGAAACATTGTTGAATGAGAGCATTTGAATGTTTCCTTATATTAACAAATGTTGCTCAGAATTAAAGGTAGTCTATGTTCTCAAATTTCAAGTTATTAAGCACTGATCACCTACTAAACACAATTTCTGTAATTAACAAAGGGATACTTGAGTGAAGATCCATCCATACTGGAGTCTATTTTTTTCACTGGGGGGAAAAATGACACACAAAAGTTGTCATTAAAACCTCACAGTGTAAGGCAGCTATTGATGTGAGTATAGAGTTTCCTGCTGTTTTGCAAGGAGAGGTCACCCAGACACAATTTGGGTTCAAGTTCATGGTTCGTATTCTGCTACCAACCAGCTATGTAGCCTTGAGAAAGTTTATATAACCTCTGCTACACAGAGCTCTCCATAGGAAAATGGCTTTAAGAAAACTAGCTTCCTGAGGTTGAAGCTATTAAATAAAGCAACAAAAGAAAAGGGCCTATAAAACCAGCTAACATTCAGTGAGTGCCCATTCAAGTACCATGCTATTGATATTTCATAGACTCTTACAATGTCCATTTTCAGAGGATGAAATTGAGGCTTAGAGAGGCTGACTATTACTTTGAGGTCACACAGTTATTAAGTGGCTTGGGTAGGACTCTTCTAGGTAGATCTGACTCTGGAATATGTCTTTAACCATCACATTTTACTGCCAACAGTTTCCCATCCAGTAAGAGAAATAAAGACTGCACAGATATCAATCCACCATAAAATAAAGTAAAAGCTATAAAAAAAGGTCAATAAGAGGGAATAGGAAGATGGAGATATTATTTCCAGCTAGTGGATCTTCATGACAAACCTCCCTTTAGGAGCTCAGGTCAACCAGGGAAAACCAAAAGATGTGGTGGGGTTTTGGGTTCCGAGAAAATATGTTATGTACTTTGTGATCTGGGGAAAAGCCTGCACTTTGATGTTCTCGGTGGACCTTCAATGCCAGTGTTCCATTTCTAACTGTATAAAAAGCCCCATTTGAATCAGTTTGTTGTTGTTTACTTATTCAGTCATGTCCAGCTCTTTTGTAACCCCCTAGACCATAGCCCAACAGTTCCTCTGTCCATGGGATTTCCCACAGAAAAATACTGGAGTGGGTTGCCATTTCCTTCTCAAGGTGATCTTCCCAACCCAGGGACTGAACCCACATCTCCTGCTTGGCAGGCAGATTCTTTACCACTGAGCCACCTGGGAAGCCCATTCAAGTCAATTACTCAACTTCAAAATCCTGAAGAATGATCCACAATGCATTCTTGAGGTATTCAAGATTCAGTTTTCTCCAGACTTCCCGAGTAGTCCAGTGGTTAAGATTCCATGCTTTCACTGCAGGGGGTATGGGTTTGATCCCTGGTTGGGAAACTAAGACTCTACATGCCACATAGCATGACCAGAAAAAAACGTTTTAATAGCCTAAAAAAAAAAATAGATTTACTTTTTTCCATTACATGTGTGGGGATTAAATGTATTCTCATGAGTAGCAGAGACAACATAAACAGTGACTCTTAGAAGTAGTTTTTTTTTTCTCACTTCTGCCTCACGATTACTCTAGGTTCACTCCTACTTACAGGGCCAGCCCAGGACAGCCTCTTCTCTTTTCCTGTTTCAATTTTTTGGTTTTCTGACCCATTTCCTAAGCTCTTCTTTTTCCCAGAAGTTCAGTCACTACTGCTCAGAGAGATCATGTCCAAAATCTAGACCCATATGTTAATTTCTCAGTGAGTCCTGGCCTTCCGAGTCAAGCTAGACATGGGAAATGAATTGCCATCAAGGACTATGCATATCTTCTTAATGTGTGTCTTGTGGGCAGCTATCTGTCCTTTAATAACATGACCAACACAGTTAATCAAAGACATAGATTCTACCCCCAAGCAACATAGTTAATATATACAGCATTTGTTAAGGCTTTTTTCTTCAAATAGACCACAGTAGATTCTGACATCCAGACCTCTTCTTTCAAAGGATAAACAGCATCATCTAATCTCAAAAATGGAACTACTGTGACATGTGCTTTTTTACCCTAGTATCTATTATTGAGAGCAGGGCCCCTGCTTACGATTCTAATGTTTGTACTGTCCAGATAATGACCGAGAAATAGTAGACACTCAATGTAGGTTGAATGAATAAATCTGCTTAGCAAATATTCTCAGAATAATATGCCTCTGCTTTTACCTTATCTGCAATAACAGAAATGAGAAAGCTCTCAGATATCCCTTAGGTTTACTTTATTTCAGCTAGGTGTGCTTAGCTATAGGTGGTTAAGAAACTAGTTACATGCTGTCATATCTCAATCATCTATGTTAGGTACAGGATATTGAAAATCCAGGTATAGACTTTTTTGCATACTGTTATATATATAGAGGAAGGGATATTATAGGGAGTTAAAATACTCAGAGAATCTGCAAATCACTTTTCCCATTTCTTTTTACATAAGACTTTTTATTCACAATTTATTTAGTCTATTTGAAGAATGATATCGTAACATTGTTACATATTCATTTTTTCTTAGGGTAGAAGCTGAGTATTTGACTGAGGCAAATGAAGATTGCCATCGGTGACAGAGACAGTCCAATATCCATTTTGATGGAGTAGAGTTATCACTGAATAGTGGCTGCAAAGTCAGGAACCACATACATTTCTTAGACCCTTGCTTCTGGGTGAAAGTGTGATTCCACCAGGAACTTTTCAGAAGTGAGTGTGTCATGTTCTCCACCTTCTTTTCCCCAAAGTGTGTATTGAATGTGTGTGAATCTGAAGCCCTAAGAGATGGCAGGGCCACAAGATAGAAAGATTCTGGTCTGAGAGTTACCATGTGGGGGAAAATCCAGCTATCAACCTTTTCTATTATGTGAGTAAGACATATATTTTTATTGTTTGGAGCTGCTGAGGTTTGTGAGTTGAGAGTCTGCTGCAGCAATGAGCTATAATCATGTGTAATATTTTTCTTCTATTCACTCTCTGGTGGAGGTGCAGGAGAGCAATTCTGACACTCTGTCCAAAGCACATCCTTCTTAACTCCATTAAAGAAAATGAAATATGGAATTAAGGGAGTGTCAGATCGTGTGTCTTCAGGTTCCAGGAGGCAAGTCAGAGGACAAGATAAATGGTAATAAGCTTGAGGAAGGGAACCATGAGCCTCAAGAGAAGGAGCAGAAGAGGTTATCTAAGAGAAAAGCTGAAAAATTGCACCATGGTATTCTAGATCTTAGGGGAGGCTTCCAAACTGAACCCTCCCTGGGAGCTTCCCTGGTAGCTCAGCTGGTAAAGAATCCTCCTGCAATGCAGGAGACCCCGGTTCAATTCCCAGGTTGGGAAGATCCCCTGGAGAAGGAATAGACTACCCATTCCTGTATTCTTGGGCTTCTCTATTGGCTCAGATGGTAAAGAATCCGAGGAATGGCTACCCACTCCAGTATGCTGCTGCTAAGTTGCTTCAGTCGTGTCCAACTCTGTGCGACCCCATAGACAGCAGCCCATCCGGCTCTCCAGTCCCTGGGATTCTCCAGGCAAGAATACTAGAGTGGGTTGCCATTTCCTTCTCCTATGCATGAAAGTGAAAACTGAAAGTGAAGTCCTGTCTAACTCCTAGCGATCCCGTGGACTGCAGCCTACCAGGCTCCTCCATCCGTGGGACCTTCCCGGCAAGAGTACTGGAGTGGGTTGCCATTGCCTTCTCCATCCAGTTGCCAACTCAGCCTGGAGAATTCTATGGACAGAGGAGCCTTGCAGACTACAGTCCAGGGGGTCTCAAAGAGTCGGACATAACTGAGCGACTTTCACTTCATTTTTTCACACTGACAAGGAACAGAGTAAAGGCAAGACTTCAGAATTGTGACTGGGAGAGAATGAGAATTCTCAGTGCGGATGAACCTTGTATCCAAGCTTCTCCATACAAGTCCAGCCACAGAAGAGGAGTCTGGGTTGGCTGGACATCCAGCCTGAAGCCAGCTGGGATATAGACTCCCAAAGACCCAAAGAGGTAGAAAAACTCCATGTAACTGAGAGCCCTGATCAAAAAGCCCAGACGAGTATGGCTGATCTTTTTATTTGTTTCATTTTTAAAAATTGAAGTACAGTTCATTTAGTGGTAGTAGTATTCGGAGAAGGCAATGGCACCCTACTCAGTACTCTTGCCTAGAAAATCCCATGGACGGATGAGCTTGGTAGGCTGCACTCCATGGGGTTGCTAAGAGTCTGGCACGACTGAGCGACTTCACTTTCGCTTTTCACTTTCATTCATTGGAGAAGGAAATGGCAACCCACTCCAGTGTTCTTGCCTGGAGAATCCCAGAGACAGTGGGCCTCCATCTATGGGGTTGCACAGAGTAGGACATGACTGAAGCAACTTAGCAGCAGCAGCAGCAGCAGCAGTATTAGTCACTCAGTTGTGTCCAGCTCTTTGCAACCCCATGGACTGTAGTCTGCAAAGCTCTTCTGTCCATGGGATTCTCCAGGTAAAAATAGGGGCTCTTCCAAACCCAGGAATCAAACCCAGGTTTCCTGCACTGCAGACAGATTCTTTACCGTCTGAGCCACCAGGGAAGCCTTGATTTAGTATAGTATTAGTTTCAGGTGTGCAGCAAAGTGATTCAGTTATGTATAAACCCTTCAGATTATTTTCCATTGTAGATTACTCTAAGATATTAAATATAGTTCTCTGTGCCGTACAGTGAATCATTCCTGCTTTTCTATTTTATGTCTAGTAGTTTGTATCTTTTAATCCCGTACTCCAGATTTATTCCTCCCTGTCCTTTCCGCTTTGGTAATTCTAAGTTTGTTTTCTGTGTCTGTGACTCTGTTTTGTATATAAATTCATTTGTATCATTTTTTAGATTCCACATGTAAGAGGTATCATATAATATTTGTCTTTCTCTGACTTGCTTAACTTGGTATGATATTCTCTAGGTCCATCCATGTTGCTGCAAATGGAAATATTTCATTCTTTTCATGGCTGAGTATTATTCCATTGTATGTGTATATATGTGTGTGTATATGTATGTATATGTGTGTGTATATATATATATACACACACACATACATGTGTATATATATATATAATCACATCTTCTTAAGCTAATCTTCTATCAAAGTTCACTTGGGTTGTTTCCATGTCTTGACTATTACAAATAGCTCTGCTATGAACATGGAGTGCATATATCTTTTTGAATTAGAGTTTTCATCTTTTTCAGATAATATGCACAGCACAGGGACTGCTGGATGATATGGTACCTTGAGTTTTAGTTTTTTAAGGACCTTCCATACTATTTCCCATAGTGGCTGCACCAATTTAAATTCCTACCAACATTGTGGTGGCACAGCGGTAAAGAATCTGCTTGACAAGGCAGGAGGCTCCAGAGAGGCAGTTTCAATCTTCTGGTCAGGAAGATCTCCTGGAGAAGGAAATGGAAGCCCAATCCCATATTCTTGCCTGGAAAATCCCTTGGACAGAAGAGCCTGGTGGGCTACAGTCTATGGGGTCGCAGAGAGTTGGACACAACTGAATGCAGAAAACACTTACCACAAACATCACTTTTCTCTACATCCTTGCTAACATTCGTTATTTTTAGACATTTTAATGATAGCCATACTGACCGGTGTGAGGTTTTACCTCATTGTATGTTTTTAAATTGAAGTATTGCTTGTTTACAATGTTGTGTTCGTTTCAGATATACAGCAAAGTGTTTCAGATGTGTGTGTGTGTGTGTGTGTGTGTACTTTTTCAGATTTTTTTCCCTTATAGGTATTACAAAATACTGCATATATTTCCTTGTGCCCATTCTGGTTTTGATCTGTATTTCTCTAAAACTTAGTGATGTGGAACATCTTTTCATGGGTCTGGTGGCCATCTGCATGTCTTCTTTGGAGGCATGTGTATTTAAGTTTTCTGCCCATTTTTCAATCATGTGGTTTGTTTCTTTGTTATTGAGGTGTATGAGCTATTTGTTGTTGTTTAGTCACTAAGTCATGTCCAACTCTTTTGTGACTCCATGGACTGTAGCCCGCCAAGTTCCTTCTGTCCTTGGGATCTCCTAGGCAAGAATATTGGAAGGGATTGCCATTTCCTACTCCAGGGGATCTGACCCAGGGATCGAACCCATATCTTCTGGGCAGTAAAGAATTGGCAGGCAGATTCTTTACCACTAAGCCCTATGAGCTGTTTCTATATTTAGAAATGAACCACTTGTCAGTTACAAAGTTTACAAATATTTTCCCCCAGTGCATAGCTTGTCTTTCCATTTAGTTGGTGGTTTCCTTTGCTATGTAAAACTTTTAAGTTTTTTATTAGGTCTCACTTGTTTTGTTTATTTTCACTTTTATTTCTTTTGTACTAAGAGACTGATTTAAGAAAATATTGCTACAATTTAGGTCAAAAAATATTTTGCATATGTTTTCTTAAAGAGATTTTATGGTGTTATGTCTTATATCTAGGTCTTTAAACAATTTTGAGTTTTTTTCCATATATGGTGTAAGGGAGTGTTTTAATTTCACTGAATTACATGTGGTTGTCCAGCTTTCCCAACACCACTTATTGAAGAAAGACTCTCTTTTCTCCATTGCATTTTTTTGCCCCTTTGTCAAAGATTAACTGACAATAGGTGTATGGGTTTACTTAAGAGCTCTCTGTTCTGTTCCAGTGATCTGTGTGTCTTTCTTCTGTGAGGTATGGCTGATGTTTTTGTGATGGTATTTAGGTGGATGTGTGCTAAGTCACTTCAGTCATGTCGCTTTGTGACCCTATGGACTGTAGCCCGACAGGCTCCTCTGTGGGATTCTCCAGGCAAGAATACTGGAGTGGGTTGCCATGCTGTCCTCCAGGGGATCTTCCTGACCCAGGGATTGAACGCATGTCTCTTATGTCTTCTGCACTGGCAGGCAGGTTCTTTACCATTAGCACCACCTGGGAAGCCCCTGGTATTTAGGTATCTGTCATCTAATAATGCCATGGAACCTTCAGGCACGGGCTTTAGCCCTTGGAACAGTCAGTAGAAAACAATTTCTACATGCCTCTGAAGTCACAGCCACAGGCATGAAGTTTGGCAGAACTTCTTTGGCTTCTAAGAAGGAAAGGGCAGCCTTCTTCTGGGTACTTATTGCAAATATTTGGGATGGCACTAGGACTCTGGGCAAAAACCAACACAGACTCTTTAACATTTGGATAAAGAGCTATTCTAGCTAACTCCAGATGAGAAGAATTCTACAGCCATAGATGGGCCCGGGGCAAAGTAGAACTAACCTGGAAATCCCTAGTCTAGCTTACTTCACTTATTTTCATCATAAAGCAATATGGCTAGAACCACAAAGAACTAGTTAAAGCCCTAAAGTGAGCATTACTGTATAAAACAAGTCCTGAAGACTGAAGTGAGCGTTACTGTGTAAAACTTTCTTGACTCCTCTGTTTACATACACATCCATTAGTATTCGTAGCAGACTTTGCTTAGATTTGAAAGATGAAGAATAGTCAACACAGAGACGTGAACAACTAAACTGAACGTTTCTGTCATGAGCCCAGGTCTCCTACTACCATATCCCACTTCGTTTCCTTTTTCTTATTCAGTGTCAGCCCCCTAGTGATTTATAATTTTATCATGAAAAGTAGTGAGTTCCTCCTTCTCAGTTCTCTACCCTCACTACATAATGGCACATACTTAAATCCTCCACCTCCATGTGCCAGCCTGCTGACTTGGGCTGTCTGTCCTGTGTCTCAGTCTCACAGCCCCACCTGGCATCTTCAAAAGGGAGGCAGCAACATAGCCAGTCCTTTCTCACTAAGGTTGCCAGATTTAGCAAGTGAAAATCCAGGACATCCCGTTAAATCTGAATTTTAGTTAAACAATTAGTTTTTCAATATATTGCATGTGACATGGTTATACTAAAATTTTATTTGTTGTTTATCTAAAATTCAAGTTTAACCAGGTTCCTGTATTTTACCTGGTAACCTTGACATGGGTCTTATCTGGTTCTCCACTGACATGAAATAAGTCAATATCTTTTAAAATTAGAACTAGTTTTCATTTGGGTTAAAATGATTTTTTTCCTTTCTTTTGTTAAATTTAGCAACTAGAACATTGCCTGGCATGCAGTAGGTGTTCAATAAATATTTGTGAGCAATTGACAGAGTAGCTCCCCTTTGACATTTGAGGCTGTTTAAAATGGTTAAGCAATTTGCCTTTTCAATGTCAGGTACTGGGGCAGTGGGGTTGGGGTGAGGGAATACAAGATTGCCGCTCTTAATCTGATTATGAATTTATAATTTAGGATTAAGCCATTGCCATATTATGAAAAAGGTTTTGTCTGCTGGAAAAATTGTTGGCAGGAAAAGAAACTGGTTAAGGAAAAAACTTGGAATGAATTTAAATTTTTACTACTTAACATTTTTGGGGTAATGTTTTTACATTTTTTTGCTAAGATAAATACATTGGAACATCTTTGTCTTAATTTAGAATATGATTTATGGCTTTGTCAGAACTATTACATTAAGTATTTGATCCAGATTTTCTTATTTCTCTTTGTGTCTTATAACTGCCAGATAACTGCCATTCAATTAGTGCTGAAAGAAAGATGGAAGGAAGGAAGAAGATGTAATAATTAGTAAGGGAGGAAAGAAGAGAAAACTTAAATACTTAAAAAAATTATTTCTGTATAAAAAAGATCCAAAGAACTACTCAAATTGCTCATTCCAGTGAATGCAAGTTGAGCAATTTAATTCAGGAAAATTTACTTTAACTCATCAAACATTTTTGGTTGTCCCTGATGTACAAAGTCACTGTGCTAAGCAGTGTTAGGGAAGGGAAAGGGAGAGGGAAGTCGCTCAGTCATGTCTGACTCTTCACGACGCCATGGACTGCAGCCTACCAGGCTCCTCTGTCCATGGGATTTGCCAGGCAAGAGTACTGGAGTGGGGTGCCATTGCCTTCTCCAACCATAGTTCGGCTCCAGGTAAATAGCAGGGAGGGAACACAGCCCCGCCAATCAACAGAAAACTGGATTAAGCAGTGTTAGATTAGATCAAAAGAAACTATTTTCCTTTAAAACATATACTACCTAGTGTTTATGGGGATATGAGAAGAGGGAAAAGTAGAGAAAAGTAGTAGGCAATAAGCTTAATTAAGGTAAATCAAGGTAATAAGAAAGAGACAAAACAATTAATGAAGGATATTGTATCTAGCTGCAGATATCAGGAGAGGATGTACCATTTTAACAAACTTAGAGTGGAGTCCGGACAATTCTAAGTAAGAGCACAGCCCAAGCAGAGGTAGGAAAATCCAGGGTCTGTTTGGGGAAAAGTAAATGCAGGCAACTTAGATGGGCATCAGAATGATAATCCTACAGATTTCTATATCCCAAAGATTGATATTAGCAATTAGAAGAGGAAGCCAGATTAAAAGATAAATAAGTTCAGCCATCCATTTTTGAATGAGGCAGAACAGACATACCAGCACACTATACACACACACACATACACACACATATTTACATACAAACATGAACATATATAACTATGCAATATTTTTCAAAAGTATTTTTCCTCACTATCAAAAAATACCTAGCACAACAAGACTTTAATATCTCTATGCCACTTATATCTGAGAGCTCTGCTAAGCAGTCAAAGTTTGATTCACAGAGGAACTGTGCATTTGGGTTCTGGGAAGATCTTCCATGTGCTTTTTGTTAAATGATATGTCAGAATATCAAGAAAGCTGAGTTACAGTGCTTAGCACTGGAATGCTGAATCCTAAGCTACATATGCCTCCCAGCTACAACTTCATGTTTTTTTTAAAGACTAATCCAGGCATTACATTATTGTCAGTGCCTCCCAAAATATTCCTTGCCAATTATTCTGCTTGTTTTCAAAGGTTCTCTTAGTACAGGTATTTCCTGTTTTATTTCAAAATTAATGATAAATGATAGGCTTTTGAAGGTTTAGAGAATGAACTGTGGTCCAAGAAACCTTGTTTTATTATTGGATAGGTACTGCCTAAATTGTTCCAACAGTTTCCCTTCTCTCAAGTTGAAAAGGTAATTATTTTTTTTTCATTGTCATACATTCTTGAGGACTTAAAGAATATATTTTGAAAAGTTCATTTCCAGAATATATTTTTAAAGTGAAAACATCATGATACACTTCTATAATGAGCAAAAGTTTCACTCTTACATTTATTCAGTTCTGAAGCATTGTCTCTATAACGGCAAACATCCTCCTACTTAATCATTTTAATATGGGTTATCGCTTTTTTTCTTTTTAATTGCCAACAAACTTAAAAGAAGAGAAATATTTTTGAATGAACAAGTACCTATTTTAGGAAGACTCAGTCAGTTTCTTTCAACATCAACACTGCTAGTGATGGAATGATCTCTAGAATGTTGGTTTCCTTTTATTTTTTCCTTTAAGGAAATGATAATGTTTCAAGAAGTCATAAGATCAATTAAACAATCCACTTTCCCATATTATCATCTACCCATGTGAAGACTGAAGGGCAAAGAATATTGTTGGGATTTATCACTATGAAAAAACACTTGCAATTCAAGTGCATCAATTCCAGTTTCATTCTATGTCTGGATTAATCACAAGGCAGACTTTTTCCTTTGGATCTTAAGGATATTTTCCGTTATCTCTAAAATAGTTCCTGGAACTCTCCATCTTCCAAAGCTCTGTGCCTGGCCAGGGCCTCCTCTGACTCAGTACAACATGCTCACAATCAAGATGCTCTTTCTGGCTGTGATTGAATGTGACTGGTACCACTTGCACACTTGGGCAGAGAACCAAAGCATCAGACCTGGCATTCTGGTCCTGTTCAAGGAGGATGATTACAGGGCAAGCTGAACTTCGACCACCACCACCACCAAGGCTGCCTGGTCCTCCTCACGCCTTTGTTCTGCTCCTGAAGATTATAGAGACCCCAACCTGATGGAGACCCTTCTTTCCCTCCTGATCACTATCACTGCCTCTGAGGTTTGGAAACTAACCTTATTTTAATTTTATTTTTTAATAAAGCATATATATATTTTTTATTTTTGGCTGGCCCGGGTCTTTGTTGCTGCACACGGGCTTTCTCTAGTTGTGGTGTGGGGGGAGCTACTCTTTAGCCGCGGTGCACTGGCTTCTCATTGAGATGGCCTCTGCTATTGCAGAGAACAAGCTCCAGGCACACCTGTTCAGCAGTTGCGGCACACAGGCTTAGTTGCCCTGCGGCATATGGAATCTTCCCAGATCAGGGGTCTCACCTGTGTCCTCTGCATTGGCAAGTGGATTCTTAACCACTGGACCACCGGGGAAGCTCTGTAGCACTTTTTTAGACCACCAGTTCTATATTAGAATGGAAATATAGTTTGTGTGCACACACAAATTTATACACCTACCTATAGGTATATTCCAAAAATAAATTTTAAAACATGAAACTAGTATTATTTTCAGAATTTCATTGTGATACCTTGCTCCTTTGGGTCATGATTAGAGATTTTAATCCTTTGGTGATATTGATGTCCTTACATTTATTGAAGCTGTTGAATTGCTTGTCACAACCAGCTAGTGGATTGGCAGTTAGGTTTACATGCTGAGAAGTAGGAGGAAAAGTAGTAATGATGAAAAAGACATTTGAGTGCTACTCTTGCCTCTGGCTGGTTTACTTTGGACATCATAAACCCTTTTTTTCAGGATCTAATATTTGGGAGTATGCTTGAAAAAACAGAGCTTCAGGAAAGCTAAGAATGACCTCCCTTCGGCTGATTCATTCTAACTTTAAAGTAATATGTCTTTACGGAACATGGTGAGAGTTCAAAGTCTGCTTTTGTTTTTCCCATATTTCCTTTATAGAAGAGAAACAAAACTGTAACCCTTGCATTTGCTTAATTCCTACTTTTATTCCAGTGGGAAAAGCAATGCATCCTTCTGCCAGGGAAGGAAATGTGATGGATAGTCTCCTTCCTTTCTTACAATCACCTAGGTGTTCCTTCAGCCACACAGCTGTAGAAGTGGAGTCAAAGTTCTTGTCAGACAAGCTATCTCCTCTAACCTGACTTTAAGGAACATAGACGGGAACACAAGAATATTCTGTGACGTCAGAACCGCATGGATCACAGCAGGAATAGACTTGGATTAGAAACCTGAACAAGATATTTAACTGTTCAGAGTGTTACTACCTTTCCCCTGAATGGTGATGATAATGCCTCCCTTATGTTGCCTTCATTATGATTAAATAAAAATATGACTGTAAAACTACTCACTTTGTGTTAGCACATAGTAGGCACTCTGGCACTTTCCTCAGGTACGTTGTAATAATTAGCAAATTGGTCCTCTTGACCTCAGGGATTTTTTAACTTTTATGCATTTATTTTCGGCTGCACTGGTTCTCTGTTGCTGCGAGAGGACTTTGTCTAGTTGAGGAGAGCGGGCTCTAGTCTCCAGCGGTGGTGCGTGGGCTTCTCACTGTGCTGGCTTCTCTTGTTGAGGAGCACACGCTGTAGGGCAGGAGGGTTTCCAAAGGTTGCAGCACCTGGGCTCAGTAGTTGCGGCTCTTGGGCACTAGAGCATGGGCATAGCTGCCTTGAGGCATGTGGGATCTTCCTGAACCAGGGATTGACCCTGTGTCCCCTGCATTGGCAGGCAGGTTCTTAACCCCTGGACCACAAGGGAAACCCCTGCAGGGCTCTTTCAAAATGTGAATTCTGGGGAGGTGGGGGTCGGGATTGGGAGTTCATGTACACTCGTGGCTGATTCATGTCGATGTGTAGCAAAACGAATACAGTATTGTAAAGCAAAACAAACTAAAAAAATAAAAATTAATTAAAAAAAAGACAAGAAAAAAAACCAAAAAACAAAATGTGAATTCTGTATTGTTGGATTGTCTCAAGATCCTGCTGCTAAATTACCTCAGACTTCATGATACGGTTTCCTTGCTACTTCCTACATCCCCATCTTCTTCTTTAGTTTTTTTTTTTTTTTTTTTGAATTATATTTGCTTTACAATGTTGTGTTAATTTCTGCTAAACAATGAAGTGAACCAACAATCTGTATACATATATCCCCTCCCTCTTGAGGTTCTCACCGTGCCCCATCCCACTGTCTCCATCATCACAGACCACTGAATTCTCTGTGTTATACAGCAGCTTCCCTCTAGCCATCCATTGCTCCCCTGCAAATAGGTTTGTCAGTACCATTTTTCTAGATTCCATGTATATGTGTTAGTATATGACATTTGTTTTATCTTTCTGACTTACTTCACTCTGTATGACAGACCCTAGGTCCATCCACATCACAACAAACAAACAACACAATCAAAAAATGGACAAGCGACCTAAATAGACGTCTTTCCACATATCCCCACTTTTGAATTTGATAGATTTTTCAGAATCCTATCTTTCATTTATATCATACAACTCATGACCACAGCGTGTATCCCTTGGACCTTCTACTTATTTTCCTGCTTTTTTTTTAAGTGCTT
Organism: Aepyceros melampus; assembly: GCA_006408695.1. Taxonomy (NCBI): domain Eukaryota; kingdom Metazoa; phylum Chordata; class Mammalia; order Artiodactyla; family Bovidae; genus Aepyceros; species Aepyceros melampus. The sequence continues at coordinate 305,834 of SJXQ01009351.1, forward strand.
CTCTGCCTTGGCAGCAGAAAGACCACACAGTTCCCTGAATCAAGGTATCCACCCAGAGTCCTCTATATCTTCTCCAAACTGGCCCAAAATTGGGAATACTAGGAAGCTGTTCACAATATATCTATTGTGTAAATACATCTATTTAAACAAACTGCTGATTCTGATTCAATAGCACACAGAAAACAGACACAGTTAGGTAGACTAAATCACCTTCAACTCAAAGATATATGGAATAACCATGTTTTCTTTGTTTCACTTGGATGCCTTCTAAGGAACCCATTTCCCTCCAATTTACTTTTAGTTACAACGCACAATCATCATCCTCTTGTTCTGATGAAACCCTTTTGCTTTTCCCCAGAGCCACCAGTTTGCCAAGTCATACTGTTCTCAGAAAACTTTCTCAGGACTTCCCTGTGGTCCAGTGGCTAAGGCTCTGCATTTCCAATGCAGGGGGTCCCGGTGTGATCCGTGGTCAGGGAACTAGTTCCCATATGCTGCAACTAAGACCTGGCTCAGCCAAAAATAAAAATAAGTATTAAAAAAAAAAAAGCAATAAACAAACCAAAACAAGACTTCTTCCAGCCCCGGTGCTCCTGTCTCTTCTCCCTCGTTTCTAAACTTGAGGGAACTGTCCACTCTCATCCCCCGTGAATGTCCTCAAGTTTTCTCTCCTTACCAGGAGGCCCCCTTGTATTCTTACCTCTGGACTTTCCTCAGTGCTCCCCTGACATGCTTGCTGGCCTGGGTTATTAGAGCAATGTCCTCTGCTGGTTTACCTCCAACTACACTCGGAGTCAAGTGGGAGCTGGTTGCTTGCCTGGGCTCTAGTCCTGGCCTGACCCTTCTACCTCTTGGTAGGACTTGCCCCTAGGGTGTGGTAATAGAGGGCTCTGCTGTTGCCATTCCACCACTGCCAGCTGGGGCCTGCCATGGTTGCCATAGAATTGGGCTCCGAAGTTCTAATTCCACAGCCTTCTAGGGAAGGCTGTGGAAACACTGGCTTCTGGACTCAGGCTGGAGCTAGCCCATCCAGAAGGGTGGTTCTGCCTGACCAATGCACACCTCCCTAACAGCCTGGGACAAAGCCTTTTCACCCAGGCTTGAAAACATGGACTTACATTGGCTTTCTCTTTTCCTCCTTATATACCAGGCTTTTACCAATTCCGTTTAATGCCTTCTTTGAAATCTTTCTTTGTGTTGATTTTATGGGTAGTAAGTCACAGGAAATCAATAATATTAAATATATATATAACTGTTGTTGTTGTTCAATCACTAAGTTGTGTCCAACTCTTTGTGACCCCATGGATTGTAGCACACCAGGCTTCCCTGTCCTCTATTTCCCAGAGTTTGCTCAATTTCACGTCCATTGAGTTGGTGATGCTACCTAACCATCTCATCCTGTGCTGCCACCTTCTTCTTTTGCCTTCAATCTTTCCCATCATCAGGGTTTTATACAATGAGTCAGCTCTTATACAAAGATGTTCAAAAATATTCTTCACTCGTCAGTATACAACCAAAAACTTCAATGAATTCTCATTGTTTAAAAACTTGAAATCGCATTCAAAACTCATCACTATTCAGTCCTATCTTGGTCACATCTTTCTTATCATCGCTGTTCCTCAGAAGAAATCATGGCTTCCACCAATCAAATATCTTCATTGTTCATTTATTTAACAAACATTGACTGAACTCTATGCATGGTGCATTCTGTGGGCACCATTTACAAGACACACTGTAAACATTTCTGCTTCCTGATCTTGTTCAAATCTACCCCAGTTCTTGATTTGCCTTTCACACCTGGCTCCTATCACAGACTTAGGTCCAGCCTCATCTCTTTTTTCAAAGCCATTTGGGCAGCTCCAGGTTTCTGACTTCCCCATCTTCTGCGACCTTTGTTTTCCCCAATATCATGTTACTCCTTCTCTTTCCTTTACTTTGTCCATGTGTTTAAGTATACTAATATCTTCTTTACTTATGTGTCTCTCTTATGAGAGGAAAGGTTCCTTCAAGTCAATAGTCCTCAAATTTTGAACACCTCATCTGGCAGCACCAGTATCACTTGGGAGCTTGATAGAAATGCAAATGTTCCAACCACACCCCAGACCTACTGAATCAAATTCTGGGTTTGGGATCTAGCAGCCTGTGGTTTAGCAAGACTTCCAAGGGAAACTGATGCTCCCTGAAATTCGAGACCCACAAGACAGGTCATGGATTTGGGGATGATGAAGGCTTCATCTGCCCGTTTATTTTCCAAGAATACTTGCAAAATATTTGGGACACTTCTCTTTTGGATAGTGTATTTGAAAGCCTTCGGAAAACTCTAAGCCTTCATTGCATATGCCTGTAATTGTTTATCTTTACCTTTCTCAAAAAGTACTTGAACCAAATAAAAGATGATAAAACGGAAACTGAGAACAAAGAAAAGGAGGAAGGCAATAAATATTCTAATTACCAGAGTGGCTATTGTTCTCATAGTATCTCTGAGCTTGCTGGCAGCAAGGAAACAAAAGGAAAGTAAAATGTCTTTCTTGTTCCATTTCTACCAGAGGAAGTCAAAATTCTATTTCTCTAACTTAAAAAAAAAAGCCCATGTGGAAGCTTCTAGAGGACTATAGAGTTTAAAAGATAAAATAGAAAGGTTTTAGAACATACATAGCAATGGTTCTCACATGACTGCTTTGTGTTTATTGTCACCATTATTCAAACTGTGCCAGTGCTAAACATATAAGCTGAGGAGTCATAACTAAGCCTGTGACAGGAACTCAGTCATTTCTCATAATCTAGTGGCTGGAAGGGAGGAGTTCATTTTCCCCAGCAAGCCAACCAGCAAGAAAATAATGTGGAATGTTGTCTCGGAGTGTGAGCCGCTCACAGTGGGCCCTGTAGGAGGCAGGAAGGGTGTGAGATGAGCAGGCCGTTATCCACAGGAAAGAGTAAACAGCCAGAGAGGGCAGCTCTGTCAGAGGTTCCTGGCCCCGGCTGCCTGGCCCCAAGGTCACTGAACCTAAACAAGGTGAGTCTGGACTGGAGCACAGGATTCCACATCAAGTAGTGGACTGAGGCCAAGTACAGTGAGACTGGAGCCGGAAGATGGGACATCTGCGAGATTTGACAAATCTTCCAAAGTGCTGTCTGCTACTGAGGACGGTTTACAAGAAACCAAGGGTTTCAGTGTGAGGTGGTTGCTTTCATCTGGTGCTTGATAAGGACATATTAGTCTTTTCTGAAATTAGAAATGCAAACCAACAGCACTGCATAAATTCAGCAGTGATTTTTGTCTATGTATCTATTTGGCTGCACTGGGTCTTAGTTGTGGCACACAGGTTCAATTTTTGTGGCAGCATGAGGGGTCTTTGGTTGCAGCATGTGGTATCTAGTTCCCTGACCACGGATCAAACCCAGACCCCTCGCATTGGGGGAACACTGAATCTTAGCCACGGGGTCACCAGAGAAGTTGCTGAGGGGTGATTTTTAGATCAGACTAGGATATAAATGAATCTATCTCCAGTAAGCCCCTATTGATAGGCTTCCCAGGTGGCGCTAGTGGTAAAGAATCCACCTGCTAATTCAGGAGACACAGGTTTGATCCCTGTGTTGGGAAGATCCCCTGGAGAAGGAAATGGCAACCCATTCCAGTATTCTTGCTTGGGAAATTTCCATGGATAGAGAAGCCTGGTGGGTTACAGTCCATGGAGTCACAAAGAGTTGGATACAGTTGAGTGACTCAAACACACACACACACACACACAGCCCCTCTGTATCCACAATCTGGATCCTGTTTTCTCCAATATGACAATGTTATGACACATGTATACCAGTTGGGGGAAGAGGGGTACTTAGTTTCCAAGCACTGAACAACTCTTGACTATAGTGTATTTTTCTGTTTATTGAAAGCAATCTTGCACAAGTAATTTTCCTGAAGGCAGCACCACAATGCATCTCCAAATGTTTAACAAAGAGGTGATGAAGAGAGAGATTACATAATTTGGAGTCAGGATTCCAGACTCTGTCGTTTACCAGCTGCATGACCTCATCAAATGTGATTATACCTAAAAGTACTTTGAAAACTGAAAATGCTGTATACTTTAGTTGCTATTTCTTATACATGGTCAGGGAAATTAATCTCTTAAAAATTTTTTCAAATAAAATTGAGATAAGGGTTATGTGGGGGGAACTGTAGGTACATTTCCTAGAGTGTGTCAGATATTCACACTCTTGTTAACTCTGAACTTTAACTTAAATGGTGTTGTTGAGGGCCTGTTACCTGCCAGGGGCTGGGCTAGGTTAACAACCACTTCACAAATGGGGATATTGTAAATGCTAAATGCTTTATCGACGAAGGTCCGTCTAGTCAAGGCTATGGTTTTTCCTGTGGTCATGTATGGATGTGAGAGTTGGACTGTGAAGAAGGCTGGGCGCCAAAGAGTTGATGCTTTTGAACTGTGGTGTAGGAGAAGACTCTTGAGAGTCCCTTGGACTGCAAGGAGATCCAACCAGTCCATTCTGAAGGAGATCAACCCTGGGATTTCTTTGGAAGGAATGATGCTAAAACTGAACCTCCAGTACTTTGGCCACCTCATGCAAAGAGTGGACTCATTGGAAAAGACCGTGATGCTGGGAGGGATTGGGGGCAGGAGGAGAAGGGGACGACCGAGGATGAGATGGTTGGATGGCATCACGGACTCAATGGACGTGAGTCTGAGTGAACTCCGGGAGTTGGTGATGGACAGGGAGGCCTGGCGTGCTGCGATTCATGGGGTCGCAAAGAGTCGGACACAACTGAGCGACTGAACGAACGAACGAAATGCTTTATCCAAACTCACAGAAAGACTAGGTCTTTTTAGATAGGACTTCTACTAGAAGAGGAAAGAGGAATAATAATTACGATAATAACAATAACAATAGTAGCTGACCGAAACCCCAGCAATTCATTTAACGTTTTTCATGCACTCTTTTAATTATCGCAACAGCCCCATGAGGTGAATAGTCACCAGTTTTAAAGCTGTGGAAGCTGAGGTTCAGAGTCCTTGGAGGGATGTCCACAAGGAAATTCAGCTGAGACAGAAATCCATCTTTCCTCAAGACCTTGGTCTTCACACTAGGTTCTACTGCCTCCCAGAGTAGAGCAGGGCTAAGAACCACCACATTTCTCACTTTCAAATCAATGAGTTAATCAATATCCAATTTCTGGAAAAAGTCCTTCCTAAAATTTATGTAGATTTAAGTCTTCACCAAAATTTAAGTACTAAAAGATAGCAATCTATGCAGATATTCCTCTGGAAGTTTCTATAGTGGCTTAAGTTTATATTACTTTTTAAACAGAATCCAAAAACATGTCATAGTCCATAGCAAAAAATCACTAGCTGCATTATTCCTTCCAAATTAACATTATTTTTTCTACTATAAAAAATAATTTCAGTTCCTTTTCTTGATCCTTCTCTTACTTTTTTAGAATGTCCTTTTTTCAGACTTTAAACTTTTAAATTTGTAATGAAGTATAGCCAATTAACAATGTTGTGGTAGTTTCAGGTGAACAGCAAAGGGACTCAGCCATACATATATATACATGTATCCATTCTCTCCCAAACTCCCCTCCCATCCAGGCTGCCACATAACATTGAGTACAGTTCCATGTGCTATACAATAGGTCTTTGTTGGTTATCCATTTTGAATATAGCAGTGTGTACATGACCTGTTCATCTTCCTAAAAATGGTGCAAGTGAGGAAAATAACAAAGGTGAGGAAAGGAAATGGTTTTGCTTTCTGGAGTATAGTTGGCCTGATTCTGTGAAAAGAATGTATAGAGGATTAAATATGTTCTCCCTCCCAAATTATGCTTGTTAATTCCTACCGCCCATCAAGTCTAGCTAGTGATAAATAATTTGTGAGGCCCAGTGCAAAATAAGATCCAAGGCACCTTGTTCAAAAATTATTATGAATTTCAAGACAGCAATAGCAGAGCATAACAGACATGGAAGTGCCTTCAAAGTGGGGATTTGAAGACTGTGTACGTATAAGCTCATGAATCCAGTCCTGTCTCTTGGTCATGCTATAGCTCCAGGAACGTATCAGTGACAAACTTTGCTTGATGAGACTAAAGATAAATATTCCTGGTGAGCACAGGGTTGGCTATCTTAGTGATGCCTATCTGGGAAGTCTGAGAAAGATTTTAAAGGTTTTGTTATCAAATTCCACTCAAGGCACACTGCCTATGGAACAAGAGCTTGCATAAGTATATAATTACTATAAGTTATTTCCAAGTCATTCAAGTGTTTTATTTAAGTCAATAATCACATGGGATATTATCAAATGTAAATGTAATAAGGTAAAACAATAGTTGACTTACAGTGATATGTTAACTTCTGCTGTACAGCACAGTGAATCAGTTATATATGCACATATGCACACTCGTTTTTAGATTCTTTTCCCATATAGGTCATTACAGAGTACTGAGCTCCCTGTGTTATACAGTAGGTCCTTATTAGTTATCTATTTTATATATAGTAGTGTGTGTTTGTCAATCCCAGTCTCCAAATATATCCCTCCCCTCCACTTATCCACTAGTAACTATAAATTTATTTTCTACATCTGTAACTCTATTTCTGTCTTGTAAATAAGTTCACTTGTACCCCTTTTTTATATTCCACATATGAAGAATATCATAGGATATTTGTCTTTCTCCGTCTGACTTACTTTACTTGGTATGACCATCTTTAAGTCCATCAGTGTTGCTGCAAATGACATCATTTCATTCTTTATGGCTGCATAATATTCCGTTTTATACACACACACACACACACACACACACACCACATTCTTTATCCGTTCCTCTGTTGATGGACATTTAGGTTGCTTCCATGCTATTGTAAGTAGCGCTGCAATGAACATTAGGGTGCAGGTATCTTTTCAAAGTATGGTTTTCTCTGATGTAATATAAATCTTAAATGACATGGAAGTTCTTGTGAAGAAATAGAGATGCAAAAAAGGGGCAGAACTTAAGAACCTATATGTTATGTTAAAAAAGAAAAGTAAGTTTGGGAAAGTAAATTATACGGGACTAAAAGAAAATGAGAGTTATTTAAAGAAGGTCTGTTTATATGGAATTCTTTCTGCCTGAACTCCCCATCTATTGTGATAAGGATATTTCTTTCTTCCTGGGGTATAGCGAGGGCATAGTTCACATGGGGATTTTATTTTCTCCTTTCAGCAGGAAAATAATAGGTCAGAGTGCCTTTCATTTTATATATAATTTTAGCTAATTAATTAATTTTGATTGTGCTGGGTCTTTGTTGCTGCACAGGCTTTTGTCTAGTTGCAGCAAGTGGAGCAAGTAGAGACTACTTTCTAGTTGCAGTGTATGGGTTTCTCATTGTGGTGGAGCGTGGGCTCGAGGGTGTGTAGGCCTCAGTAGCTGCAACACGTGGGCTCAGTAGTTGCAGGCTCTAAAGCACAGGCTCCATGGTTGTGCTGCACGGGCTCAGCTGCTCTGTGGCATGTAGGATCCTCTGGGACCAGGGATCGAACCTGTGTCTCCTGCAGTGGCAGCTGGCCTCTTCACCACTGAGCCACCTGGGAAGCCTCAGAGTGCCTTTCTTAACACGGGCTGTTTTCCAAATGCTTCTAACTCAAGATAATCCTTAGGCCAAGGTGTCATTTTGTAGGGTGGCATATTCTGCCACCCTTCAGGGGAAAGGACATATTAAGACATAATGAAAAGACACTGTGGCAAGTGCAACAGAGAAGCGTGTGCATGGCACTGAAAGAGAGCAAACCCAGAATAAAAAACCCATGAGAATGTATGTGAGAAGGATGTTATTTGGGAGTCTTTAGTTATCCCCCAGAGTGGTGTAGGATGAGTAGCTGATGGCTAGGCTGGCAGAAGGTTTGATGGTGCAGGTGGTGCATAGAAGCCACGGGCAAAGGTGAGAAAACGACGTGTTGGTGGTGTGAGCTTGGTACCACAAGCCGTCTACTGCTTTCAGAGCCTACATTGTCAGGCAGAGACTGAAGGGATTCATGTTGGAGAGGAAGCAGGGTTTCCTGGAGGTGTGGAGGTAGGGAGGGAGAGTTCTTAAACAAGGGAGAGTCCTGCTGAGATTTTCATTCTAGCGAGTTCACTTTGGTTGTGTTACTGGATGTGGGTTTGAGTATGACTCATTGGGGGCTGGTGCCTCAATAGAGGGAGAGATGGTGAGGTCACAAAGAAGACGGTACCATTAGGAGGCAAACTTACCAAGACTTAGCGAAGGTTAGATTTGGGGGTCAGGGAGAGCATGAGGAGAGGACAAAATGGAACTTGACTCCCAGGTTTTAGCTTAGGTGACAAGGTTATTTCTGGTTCCACAGACTGGGTTAATGAATACAGAAAGAGGAGCATGCCTGTCTTGGTCAAGGTCTCCATAGGAAATAGGAATAATGCTCAGGTTGTGCAATTGGAAGAGTTTAATACCTAAATTATTTACAAAGATGGTGGAAGGGTATAGAAACTACGAGGAGTATGGAGGATCCTCAGAAAATTAAAAATAGAATTACCTTATGATCCAGCAGTTCCACCTCTGAGAAAACACTCAAAGGAAATGAAAACACTAACTCAAAAAGTTATCAGCACCTCCACCATGTCTGTAGCAGCATTATTTACAATAGCCAAGACATGGGATCAACCTAAGTGTCCATCAGTGGACAAGTGGGTAAAGAAGTTATGGTATATATATATGCAATGGAACATTATTCAGCCATTAAAGAATGAGAAAATCCTGCCACTTGCAACAACATGGATGGATATGGAACACATCATGCTAAGTGAAATAAATCAGACAGAGAAAGACGGAAATACTCACAAATAAGTATGCTCTCACCTGTGAATCTAAAACAAACAAAAAACTCCCACCAGACTCATAGAAATAGAGGTCAGATCTGTGGTTTCCAGAGGCAGGGTTGGGGGAAGAGGAATCCAAGGAAGGTTGTCAAAAGGGTACAGACTTCCATTTACAAGATAAGTATTTGGAAGGTAACGTACAGCATGATATCTGTAGTTAACACTGCTATCTGATAAAAGCGTGAGAGCTGAGAGAGGAAATCCAAGAATTCTCAGGCAGGGGAAACTTTTTTTTTTTTTAATGCCCTTCTCTTTCTATTGTTTCTATGTGAGAGGATGGATGCTAACTAAACTTATTGTGGTAATCATTTCACAATATACCTAAGTCAAGCCATTATGCTATACATCTTAAACATACATTAATGTATGTCAATGATAATGCCATAAAACTAGAGGAAAAAACGAGAAAAAAGCTATGAAGAATAAGGCAGCCACTTGGGACTAGTAACAGCGGGATAAAGGAAGGAAAGCTGTTGTCAACCCTAGACTTAGAGGGAATGGCTACTGGAACCCCAGAGACAGGGCTGGGTGGAGAAGGCAGCCGCAGAGCAACTCTGACCTCAGTCAGGGAACAGGGAAGCAGTCAACCTTTTGCAGCCATGGCAGGGAGGGGAAGGGAGAGAACTACACACTGTGAGTAGCCCATTCTGGACTTTCCTTCTGCTCTTCTGCTGGGATCTCTCATTGGCCAACCTCAAATATAAATGGAAGCAGAGGGCAAGAAGCTTGTTCTCTTAGAGCAAGAGTGAATCTGGAGGTGCAAAGAGAAATTATATGGCTCCATGTCGGTAACGAAGGTAGTGAATTCAGCTCTGAAAAGGGGGAGTTTGAGGTTCTGAGGGATGCCTGGATGGTAAACATGCAGCATAATGATTAGGGAGAGAATGGGTTCTGGAGGCAGCCATCCGTATTGACGTCTGAGAGTCATCAATTAGGAAACATTGCTAACCTTCCCTACGCTTCAGTTTCCTCATCTGTAAAAACAGAGAATCATCACACTACCTACCTCTTAGAACTGTTATGGATTCTAAGTACATTAACACATATAAATTATGTAGAATGGTTTCTGGCACATAGAAGGCAGTAAATAAATATCTGCTGTTAATAACTATTAGCTATATGGAAATACCAAGCCAGCAGGTGATTATATGAATCTGAGGATTGCAGAAGAAGAGAAATTATATCCACATAGTTTTGAGGGAAGTTATGATACTGAGGTCACCCAGGAAAGTGTCTAAAGTAGCACTGTCCAGTAGAAATATTGCAAACAGACTGGTTCCAAATAGAAAAAGGAGTACGTCAAGGCTGTATATTGTCACCCTGCTTATTTAACTTATATGCAGAGTACATCATGAGAAATGCTGAGCTGGAAGAAACACAAGCTGAAATCAAGATTGCTGGGAGAAATATCAATAACCTCAGATATGCAGATGACACCACCCTTGTGGGTGGTGTCAGAAAGTGAAGAGGAACTAAAAAGCCTCTTGATGAAAGTGAAAGAGGAGAGTGAAAAACTTGGCTTAAAGCTCAACATTCAGAAAACAAAGATCATGGCATCTGGTCCCATCACTTCATGGGAAATAGATGGGGAAACAGTGGAAACAGTATCAGATTTTATTTTGAGGGGCTCCAAATCACTGCAGATGGTGATTGCAGCCATGAAATTAAAAGACGCTTACTCCTTGGAAGGAAAGTTATGACCAAACTAGACAGCATATTCAAAAGCAGAGACATTACTTTGCCAACAAAGGACCGTCTAGTTAAGGCTATGGTTTTTCCAGTGGTCATGTATGGATATGAGAGTTGGACTGTGAAGAAAGCTGAGCACCGAAGAACTGATGCCTTTGAACTGTGGTGTTGGAGAAGACTCTTGAGAGTCCCTTGGACTGCAAGGAGATCCAACCAGTCCATTCTGAAGATCAGTCCTGGGTGTTCTTTGGAAGGACTGATGCTAAAGCTGAAACTCCAATACTTTGGCCACCTCATGCGAAGAGTTGACTCATTGGAAAAGACCCTGACGCTGGGAGGGATTGGGGACAGGAGGAGAAGGGGACGACAGAGGATGAGATGGTTGGATGGCATCACTGACTCGATGGACATGAGTTTGAGTGAACTCTGGGAGTTTGTGATGGACAGGGAGGCCTGGCGGGCTGCAATTCATGGGGTCGCAAAGAGGTGGACACGACTGAGCAACTGAACTGAACTGAACATATGGAATCTGAAATTTTTAAAATGAAAATCCATGACATAAAAATTAGAGAGGAACATTTGAAATTATTCTTGATAATATAGTTTCTTTGGTCCAATGTCCAAATGTTAGTGTTCCAATATATATTCAATATTTTAAAAGCTAATGAGATATTTTACTTTCTTTTTTTGTACTAAGTCTTTGACATTTGGAGTGGACTTTTTTCCTTATAATACATCTCAGTTTGAACTAGCACATTTTAAAAGCTCAATAGCCACAAGTGTTAGTGGCTTTTGTATTGAGCAGTGCTGGTCTAGAGTCAGAAAGACAGGAATACCAAGAGAGGTCTCTAAAAGTACTCATAGTTAAAGCTCTGGGGCAGGATAAAGAAACTGGAATAAGAAAGGCAAGGTTGTAGGAATAAGAATAAAGTGTTGCTGCAAACATCCAGGTCATAGAGTAGTCATTCATAGTTGTTTTAAAGATTTTCAGATACAGCAGCCAGCCCTATAGAAATATGTCTAAAATGCCCACTAAATTTGCCAAACTTTCACCAACACAGTTGTTGGTGACCTGGGAGGAGATTGTTGGTTTTTTTTTTTTTTTTTTTAAATAAAAGGTTAACCAGAGGAGGGATAGGAATGAGTTGCATGGTTGTGTTGGAGGGAGAACTAAGGTCCTGGGGAAGTTTAAAAATTTTCGGAGGGCATGAGCACACACGAAAGCTTCTCAGTTACCTCTTCAAACCAGGACAAGCTCAAAGTCTCATATTTACTCACTTTCCATCTCTTTTTCTAACTTCTAGCTCTTCTTCACTTCTGTTGCAGTATCATCTTTATTGATTTCTTTGCTTCTCATTTTATAGTCTAAAGTACCTCCTTCGCATATGTTTTAGGAGATTATAGTAGGTTACAAATATCGTTAATGTTGGAAATTACATGTCTATCCAGCAAACATTAATTGGCTCCAATTTGTACACTTGCTGTTTATTCATCAACATTCATTTCCCACTTTCCCCTTTCATTAAGCCTCTTCTTTCCACTTTAAAATCCATGTGACTCTAAAGATGACGCATGTGACCTGACTAGTCTGTCTCCTTTGACACACAGGTTGGTTATGTGACATTTGACCTAAGTCTGCCAATTAGAGTGAATCTTAAGTTTTGCTTGGAATGTTAGGATAAGGGTGTTCTCTCCTCCTCTAGATGGTATGGTATGCAGATATGAAATCTAGAATTGTTATAGATATATTTGTTCTACCAGGGAATGTAACATGAGGATAACGCAAATGCAGAGAGGAAAGGAGAGCGCAAAGGGTCACAGAGAAATGAAGCCAGAGCCCTAAGGATAAGAAACGGGGTCAAGCCATGTTTCAAGTCTCCCTTAGGGAATTTTATTGTGAACCAATAAATTACCTTTATTTTTTAAGACATCTCCAATTGTACTTTTGATTACTTCCAATAAAAAGTATCCACTCCACAGCTTGCCATGTGCCAGTACTTTTGTTAGAATCTTGAGATAATTTTACCGCTGGTTGTTCAGTCGCTAGGTCGTGTCCAACTCTTTGTAACTCCATGGACTGCAGCACACCAGGCTCCTCTGTCCTTCACTATCTCCTGGAGTTTGCTCAAATTCATGTGAATCAAGTCGGTGATGCTATCTAACCATCTCATCCTTTGCTGCTGCCTTCTACTTTGGCCTTCAATCTTTCCCAGCATCAGGGTCTTTTCCAATTTTTTTTTCCTTTTACATAAATAATTTGCTATTTTATTACTGCTTAAAATTCTTAAACAAATCTTACCTATACTGATGTTGACAATCAGTATTACCTCACACAGGGCAAAATCTAACCTTGATTTTAAGGAGTTTCAAAGTCTAAAATGCCCTTCAGGGTCATCCTTTTAGGTCCAGTGGTTAAGACTCTATGCTTAATGCAGGGAGCATGGGTTTGATCCCTGGTCAGGGAACTAAGATCCCGCATGCAGCAGAGCACACACACAAAATGCCTGCCATAAGATAGCTTTGCCTACTTGCATCCTCCTGTAGCATTTTACCCTCTGAAAATAATGAACTATTTGGGGATTCCCTGGTGGTCTAGTGGTTAAAATCTGCCTGCCAATTCAGGGGACACAGGTTCAATCCCTGGTCTGGGAAGATCCCATATGCCATGGAGCAACTAAGCCCCTGTTCCACAGCTACTGAGCCTGTGCTCTAGAGCCTGCAATTCGCCACTACTGAGCCCACATGCGGCAAGTACTGAAGTCCGTGTGTCTTAGAACCTATGTTCCGCAACAAGAGAAGCCACCACAATGAGAAGTCCATGCATTGCAACTCGAATAGCCCCTGCTCGCCACAACTGGAGAAAAGACTGCACGTGGCAGCAAAGACTCAGTGCAGTTAAAAATAAATAAAATAATTTAAAAAATGAACTATTTGTAATTTTCTAACACATTATGGAGGTATTAAGATATGGCCACAAATTATTTGAAACTACTCCAATTATGATGTGATGTATATGTCTCCTCTTCTTATGTTTTCTGCTAGAAATGTTGTAGAGTTCAAGAATAGCTATGTCAAGAGCTGTGAAAGATCAGAGATTTTAGATGTAATATAATAAATTATCCTGCCACAATTTCATGAATATTTGCAGAAGACAGGAGATTCCTTGATCAGGGACAAAAAAATAAAGCCCACTCAGTCGTATCTGACTCTTTGAGACCCCATAGAATAGTCCATGAACTTCTCCAGGCCAGAATACTGGAGTGGGTAGCCATTCGCTTCTCCAGGGGAACTTCCCAACCCAGGGATCGAACCCAGGTCACCCATATTGCAGGTGGATTCTTTACCAGCTGAGCCACCAGGGAAGCCCAATCAGGGACAAAAGAACGTATTTCTTTTGACAATAGTGGTAGCTAGAGTATCAACATTTCTGCTCATTCCCTAAGTGCCGATTCCTACTAGGTAATACAGATAGGGGTGGGTGATGTCTAAACATGAATTGGGTTGCATAACACGACAGGAACCCCAAACCTAAGGAACCTCTTTTTTTTTTAATAGAAGTCGGTAAATCTGGCTGCCCTTTGACCTGGAGAGAGACATTATCTTGATTAGACTGGTTAGTAAATGACCTGCCCTTTGCTCTGGAGGAAGACACTACTGTCTTCCAAGGCTGTTTACACAAGCATCCTTTACAAGATAGTATGAAACAAAAGAGTCATTTTACTGGAAAGAGGAACAGAAATCTGAGAGACCCAGGAAGATTTGTCTCCCAAGAAACACATGGAGAGATCATTTACACTAGTTATTTTTCAGATCATGAAAGTCTTCAAAGAGAAGGTAATTCACAAACTGAGTCTTGACATTTATCAGTAGCCATTCACCAGGCAGGTGGTGCTACTAGGACATTTTATGATGCAGAAGCAATTTTATGCAATAGTATAAAATGATGACTGGGAAACTGAAGATGGTTTGGCGTGGATGCAGTACAGGATGTAAGGGAGTGTAAGATGATTGAAGAGGTAGGTCAGAGGTGTGCCACTCTGGGTGGTACAGACTTTATCCTTTAACCAACAGGAAACCAGTGAAGGTTTTTAAGCAACTGAGGCATGTGATCAGATTTTTACGTTATGAAGATCTATCTAGCTGAGACAGAAAGGCTATTCCAGGCAAAAAGAGCAACATGGACAAGATGGAGACATTAAAACTGCCAGATAAATTGAGGAAACTATAGCTGATTTCTGAACATGATGGTCATTGCAACATTCATCAACGTGAATGTTTATTAAGAGTGTCTTAATAGCTTTCAGTGAGTCACCAGTGTGCCAATTGTTAAGCTGAGGCATAACCTGAGGAAGTCTAGGGCTATGCCATGTTAAATTAGGATAAGCTAATTCATGTCTGAATAATCCACTGTGAATGAGGAGACTCAAGTTGGCAATTAGGCTTCATCTTAACTGCTTGCTTTGATTGTTTCTGATGGGCCACCTGGAATGTGATGTTACATATTCTTAACATTCTTAGCCCAATTCTCATCTCCATTGTAAATAAGAAAATGTTTACTTCGTTTTGTCTGCTATGGATAAAACAATGATGGGTTAACAAAACATTTGCTGACAGTAGGCGAGGGGATAAGGTTTGGTCAAAGTTATTCTGAGAAATAGAAACCTACACAAGGGCCAGGATCTGTAGCAGGAGTGGTTATATAACCATGGGAATGTTAGGAGCACAAATGGACAGAAGAGCACACATAAGCTGGAAACAGAAACAGTTAGGTTTAAAGCCAAGGTCTATATCTAAAGTATGAGATGCGTGAGGCAAGAGCAAGGTTAGAGACAGAGACGTTTCAGGTTATACCAAAGGGCTAAGATACTGATGAAAGATTTTTTTAAAATGAGGTGACTTGAATCATCTTGCTCCAGACCCCACAATTTGATCCTGGCACTTGATGGTAATGGAGATGAAAGTGACTCTAGAG
This sequence comes from Aepyceros melampus, assembly GCA_006408695.1. Classification (NCBI taxonomy): domain Eukaryota; kingdom Metazoa; phylum Chordata; class Mammalia; order Artiodactyla; family Bovidae; genus Aepyceros; species Aepyceros melampus. The sequence goes on from SJXQ01009351.1 coordinate 321,370, forward strand.
TGTCACTGTCAGCACCTAAGAATACAGAGAATGGGTCTCCTTTGGTTGAGGGTTTTTTAAATTCTCTCTAAAGTAAGCCCAAAGTAAGTAATCTTGGTTTGCTGTATTACTTGACAATATTCATTCTTTGGGGGCTTTCTCAGTGGCTCAGCGGTAAAGAATCCACCTGCAACACAGAAGACACAGGTGCTATCTCTGGGTCGGAAAGATCCCCTGGAGAAGGAAATGGCAACCCACTCCAGTGTTCTTGCCTGGAGAATCCCATGGACAGAGGAGCCTGGCAGGCTATAGCCATAGGGTCGCAAAGAGTCAGACATGACTGAAGTGACTGAGCATGCATACATTTATTCTGTTATAGAGGATAAGTGAAACAAATGAGGTAGATGTAACTCATAAAGTATGGTTTGTTAGATACAGATAAAATGAATACAATGTTAATCATAGACAGTTAATTCTCTATAGGACATATTTAAGATAAATGTTAGAAAATATGGTAAAAACAATAGAACCAAAAAAAACCAATAACAATAGAACCAAGAGTGTCATATATACATTGTATGTGTGTATAAAGAGCTAAAGGAAGCAAAAAGCACAAAATATTCATGATATACTATGTATGCATGAGACACATAAAGTACTTGATATTCAATGTTCCATATTCAATACTGAGTACCCAATATTGAAGTTCTCAGTATTAGTTAATCACCCATTGGTGATATCATTCTGGCCCTGTGTTACCTCTGAGCAAAAATGTCATTTGGCAGGCTAGATTATGCTATATTCTTTTCCTTGGATCTCACAAGCATGTGTTGGCTCTAGTCACCTTTTATCTCTGAGTTCCTCTGCTTAAACCAATGTTGGTCCTTCAAACTACACGATCAGTGGAGAAAGCTGATGTGGTGGGAAGACAAAACATGTGAATGTCATAATATTAACAGGATGCATATAGTATAGATTTTCCATCCTTTCAAACTTTAAATATGTTGCTCCATCATTTTCTGGCTTTCATAGTATCTGACCAGAAATGTGCTATACTGTAATTTTCATGTAATTTTTTTTCTTTTTCTGTGTTCAAAATTTTCTCTTAATCTCTGGATTTCAGTAATTTGAATATGACGTGTGTGTGGTGTATTTATCCAGTTAGATGGTCTCTGAGGTTCTAGACTCTATGGCTTGATATTTCATTAATGTTGGAAAACTCTCCACCATTATATCTTCAAATATTTCTTTTGTCTCTTTTTCTCAATTGAAATTGGGATCTCATTTACAAAAATGTTAGGCAGTTTGATATTGACCCCATAGCTCATGCATATTCTATTCTTTTTAAATTTTTTTTTCCTCTTTGTATTTCAATTTCTATTCTTCTAGCTTCAAGTTCACACGTTCCTTTCTTGGATGTTTTCAATCTAATGGTAAGTTTGTCCAAGGAATTCTTCATCTCTGTTATTGTTTTCATTTCTAGTAATTCTTTCAGTTGATGTTTTTTTCTCATGGTTTCTATCTTTATGCTGAAATCGCCCTTCTGTCTATGTATATTGTCTACCTTTTCACTAGAGCCTTTAAAATGTTAATTGTAGTTATTGTAAATTACTTTTTCAACAGTTCCAACATCTGGGTCATACCTGCATTTACTGACTTCTCTGCCTCTTAACAGAGTGTTGCTTTTTGCTTGTTTCTTTGTAGTAAGTTTTGATTAAAAGCTGAACATCGTAGGTAGGAAGTATCACTCATGCCTGGAGCTGGCCATGCCTCTTCTTTTGCTAGCCCTTTAGTGTGGGGGTGTTGAGATAATTAGTTAGGAGTTGAGCTGTGCTTGAATTTTATTATTTCTATGGTTACCTTCAGTACACCTTTAGTAGAGTTTCCAATTGTTCCATCTTATCTTGTGCTTAGGCTGAGGCTGGTTTGCTGGAGAGTTTTTTTTAATACCTTCTCCGTCCTCAGCGTTCGGCCTTTTCCTTGTGCCCACCCCTAAGAGAGAGGACACCCTCCATGCTGTTGCCTTTCTCTCAGCAGTTATTTGTTGCTCAGAGCATGCTAGCCTGCTGGTGGGTGCTCCGATTCCATTTCAATCTTAGGTGCTGCTTTTCTGAGTCACAGGCATTGGAACTTCTCAGCAGTCTTGCCTCACCCCCAGTGGTGTGGGAACTCTAAAGCACCAGAACATTTTCCTGCCCTCTCTCCTAAGGGCAGAAATTTGTTTGCTTGTGCGTTTCTTCCCTTCTCACAGCTGCATGGGTACCCTGTGGGTGACAGGGTTTATTAGCTTTCTCCCAGTGACTTAAGAAGGCTTTTATTTCTCCAAGGAGAAGGAACTAGGTTGGGCTTTGGGTCTGTCAAGCAGTGGCTGCTATTCTCTTCTATCACTTCAGCACCTTGTCTCTCCTGCCTCCAGTCTTCGTTGCGGGGGCTGAGTGACAGCCTTAGAAAAAAAATCTGCAAGCCTGTGCAAACTCACTTTGTGTTGGTGGCTCCTCTGGATTATGTAATTTTATTTCACTCCATACTCAGCTGTCAGCAGTTTAGTAAACATTTTTAGCCAAAGTACTCTTCTCACCAGCTTGTATGGCATCTCACATCTGCCCAAGGGTAAGCAAGTCTTGTAACTAATCTCTTCTTGGATGTACCTGGTTTTGGTTAGATTCTAGATCATCTGTTTGCCCTATAGCCTTAGCTTTCTAGAGCATTCAAGAAGTGGTTTTTGTACAGTATCCATTTTTGTTGTTGTAAAGGTGGAGAAATGCTCTTTCCATCTTTCCACATCCTAAGTGGAAGCTTACACTCTACCCTAAGAGTATTAACCTACCCCATCTCTTTCTTCTCATTGTGTCTTTTAAATTGATTTCATAAAATATGGGGTTTGAGCATCTTAATTTGATCTGTGAGCCTCTCTGTTCCTAACATCCATGAGAGTTTGCCTGTGAAAGTACTTCTTAGGTTATTACTACATCAAGGTAATTTCCCTCATAGCAACTATTAACTTGGTGTGGACAAGGCTCCTCCCTGTTGAAATTATTTCCTGAGAGTCTGGGGCATGTTTACTCATGAATTTATAGATGTGCTGAAGAACAATACACTTTGTTACACTTTTACACATAAAACAATTTATCATCAAGACAATATATGAAAACACACATACATATACAAGCATGCACACCAATGAATAATTTTTAAATTTTTTTTTTTTTAGTTTTATTTATTTATTGGCTGTTCTGGGTCTTTGTTGCTGTGTGGGCTTTTTCTCTAGTTGTGAGTGGAGGTTATTCTCTAGTTGCAGTGTGTAGGCTCCTCAATTCAGTAACTTCTCTTGTTGCAGCACACAGGCTCTAGGATGCATGTTGTAGTTGCTTCAGCAGTTGCAGCTCCCAGGCTCTAGAGCACAGGTTCAATAGTTGTGGCATATGAGCTTAGTTGTTCGGCATATGGGATATTCCCAGGTCAGAGATCGAGCTCATGTCTCCTGCATTACAGGCGGATTCTTTACCACTGACCAACCAGCGAAGCCCCATATAACTTTTTTGGTTATAATAAATTATATTTCTGTTCTTAGTTCTCTGATTCCAGTTTCTTGAAATTAGAGAGCTATAAAAGACTTAAAGATGATTTTTGTCCAAGTTCCTTCTTTGATGATGAGGGCACTGAGATCCAGAGTGGTAGATAGGCATGTCTAAGGTCACAAAGCAATGAGATCTGACACCCGCACTCTGCTCCCTGAGCCCCAGGATTTTAGGATTTAGAAAATATTTATGCATCTTTCCTAAAAGAAAGTGAGAAAATGGCAAAAACATACAGTTGTCCTTTCATGAGTAAATAAGTTAATTTTCATTTGGCTCTACGTTACAAGAAACTTAACCAATCCTATCTTCAGCATTTTTAGCCCATAAAACAAGAAGTCCAGCATGGGTAGGTGATTCCAAATGTATATAGGTGGATGGTTCCAGGAACAACTGTTTAACAATGTCAGGTTACTTATTTATCTCAACTCTGTCACTCTCATATGTTGGCTGTTTATCCTTGGGCTTATTGCCAGTGGCTGCAAGATGGCTTTTGCTGCTCAAGACCCTACATCCTCACATAACCTTGTTCAGGGCAGAAGGAGGTCTCCTTGTCTTTCTCTTTTCACAATAAAGTAAAATTCTTACTGGGAGTCTCCACATCAAACTTTTTCTTCACCTCAAATCTGAACAGGTTTACATGCCCACCCATAAACTAATCATTAGCAAAAGGGACAGAGGTTATTATGGCTGAGAATCTAAATCTCAACAATGTATAGATTCATCAGGCTGACAAAAGAGCTCATTTTCCCCATGTGTTGCTTTCTTGGAGTATACCGTAAACAAAGATGGGAATAGTCATTGGGAATAGCCAACAGTGCCTGATTTAACGACATTCAATAAGTAGTTACTTTGTCATTAAAAATAACTACAATGAAATAAAGGAAAGTAATGAAGTTTGGAAACAGCAGAAATTGTTCCATCAAATTTATGAACTATTTCTAAATATTCAGTTGGGGTCATCTTTTACTGTAGAACATTGAAAGAAACTATATCTAGCTGCTTCATGTTGAATATCACGAGGAGGAAAACAGTCCAATGATAATAAAGTGAAGATTCACATTTAAGATGTGATCTAATTGTCTAATATGCTTATCAAGTGTGTGCTCAGTGGAATAGTTAATTCTGACCCTTTGTGACCTCATGGACTATAGCCTGCCAGACTCCTCTGTCCATGAAATTTTTCCAGGCAAGAATACTGGAGTGGGTAGCCATTTCCTCCGCCAGGGGACATCTTTCCAACCCAGCAACTGAACCTGTGCCTCTTGTGTCTCCTGCATTAGCAGGCGAATTCTTTACAACTGAGCCTCCTGGGAAGTCCAATATGCCTAATACTCTAAAAAAAGCTTGGGAAGACTCAACAGAAGGTAAATTTAAGATGGAAGGACTGCTACAAATTCTAATGCCAAGAAATCCTCATTCCTCAGATATTAGGTTAATACATATTGTCAAGGACGATTTTCATTTATTTTCTGAGTTTACTCTCACAACTTCAAGTGAAAGTAAGACTCAAATAGAATTACTAAAACAGAGAAAGAGAGAAAAGGAAATAAAGATACTATAGGCAATAGTACATAAATGATAGAGGAACTTCTCTGTTCTCCTACTCCTACTCTTTTCACATGAGGTTGCCGCTTTCTGGGACTTTAAACAGAGGTGTGATAGCTGTGTCAATGTGACTACATCATGGGCTATGCAGATAACTGGTTAAACATTATTTCCAGGTGTGTTTGTGGCGAAAACAATAGCATTTGAAAGAGTAGATTGAGTAAAGATCTCCATATTGTAGGTGGGCACCATCTAACCCAGTGAGGGACTGAATAGAACAAAAGTGGAAGGAGAAAGGATTAGCTCTCTCTACCTGACTGTCGAGCAGGGATATCAGTCTTCTGTTCCTGATTCTCAGGCTTTCAGAGACTGGAATCTATCATCAGCTCTCTGGCTCTCAGGCTTTTGAACAACACATCTTTGCTTTCCTGGATCTTCAGCTTGTGGATGGCAGATGATAAGTCTTCTCAATCTCCATAGTTATATGGGCCAGTTCTTTTTAATCAATCTTACTGCAGGTAGATAAACAGATAATATGATTGATTCCGTTTCTTTGGAGAAATTTGGCTAATACAATAGGTTGTATTATTGTCATATCTAGATTTAGTTTTTATCCCTCTCTTTACTCCTTGTGACATTGAGCAAATGTTCACAGTCAGAGTAGGAGCTTCTTCCTTGGTATTACTATGAGTGCTTGACTCAAATTTCATTAGTGTCACTTTTAATTCCAGTTGACACATGCAATTATCAGACTCTATGTTTGCATCTCTATTATTAAGTTGATTTATGAAAGAAATTCAGAAATTCCTTCAGTCATCATTTTATCCCCAGTGTCTAAAATAGTCATTAGGAAATTCAGTGAATGTTTGTAAATTGACCCATAGAACACCGACCATGCAAGTTGTTTTACGTGAGATTGTAAATGTGACTGGGTGTCATAAACTGGAAAGTCCTTCTCAGATATTGGTTATAACTATTTCAGGCTAAATTGCCTTTGGTGGAAGGGCCGAACTAGCAACATGACTTCCATTTATATCAATGATTCTGTAACAAAGTAGTGATCTCTGCTGGGTGTTGAATACTTACATAGCACAGTGGCTGGCACATAGTGCTCTTGGCTATGGTTACCTGCTATATATACTAACTCTTTCTTATAGCAGATCTCCAGGTCTCAAGCTTTGTATTTCTTGGCTCTGATCCTTACATTTTCCCCAGATCGTCTTAGCTTTCTTCTCCCTCTAGGGACAGAAGCCTGCTTTTGTTCTTTTATTTATGCTGAGGGTCTACTCTACCCAGGACTGAGCCTGGAACATGAGGCTGCAACTGGCTGGCTCCAATGAGCACTCCTGCTTGGGGACATCTTCAGTTATGTCCTGTCCATTGGGTCAGAAACTGTTGGGTAGTCAGATAAATTAAGCCAAGATTTTTTCTTTTTTTTTTTGCAGAAATTGACAAGCTGATTCTAAAACTTGTATGGAATTGCAAGAGATCCAGAAGGCCCAAGACAATTTTGAAAATAAATAAAGAAGGAGGACTCAAAATCTAGATTTCAAAACTTACTACAAAGCTACAATAATCAAAGCAGTGTGGAACTGGCATAACATACACATCAATGAAATACAATTGAGAGTCCAGAAAAGAGTTCTTAGATTTATGGTAAACTGGTATTACATGTATACAAACATTAGTTCAAATGGACCAAAGACATAAATGTAACAATTCAAACTTGAATCTCTTAGAGGAAAAGATAGGCCCAAACCTTTGTGATCTTAGATTTTGGCAGTAGTTTCTTAGATACAACACAAAAAGCACAAATGACAAAAGAAAAAATAATTGGATTTCATAAAAATTAAAACCTTTTAGGCTTCAAAGGACACTATCAAATAAATGAAAAGGCAAATCACAGAACAAGAGAAAATTTTAACACACACACAACCCAGTGAAAAATAAGGGCAAAAGATGAGAATAGACATTTCCTCAGAGAAAACATACAAGTGGCCAAAAAGCATGTGAAATGATACTCAACATCATTAGTCATTAGAGAAATGCTAATGCAGTAAAGAAATAAAAACACTGTGAGGTACTATTTCATTCCTGCTTCCCTGGTGTCTCAGCTGGTAAAGAATCTGCCTGCAATGCAGGAGACCTGGGTTTGATCCCTGGGTTGGGAAGATCCCCTGGAGATGGGAATGGCTACCCACTCCAGAATTCTGGCCTGGAGAATTCCATGGACTGTATAGTTGCAAAGAGTTGCAAAGAGTCAGACATGGACTGTATAGTTGCAAAGAGTCAGACACGACTGAGCAACTTACTTTCAGAATAGTTACATTCAAAAATACAATAACAAATGTTGGTGAAGAGGTGGAGAAGCTGGAACATGCATAGTGCTGGTAGGTTTCTGAGATGGTAAAACACTTTGGAAAACATGTTGGCAGTTTCTCAAAATGTTACACATAGATTTACTATAAAACATAGACATTCTACTCTATATACTCAAAATAACTGAAAATTAAGTCCATACAAAAACTTTTACACAAATACTCATGACAACATATTTATAAAAGCTAAAAAATGGAAACAATCCAAATGTCCTTCAACTAATGAATAGATAAACAGAATGTTGTGAGTCCATAAAATGGACTGCTATTCAGCAACAAGAAGGAATAAAGTTCTAATACATGCTGCAATGTGGATGAGCCTTGAAAACATTATGCTAACCCAAAGAAACCAGTCATTAAATGCTTATATCTATGATCTCATTTATTTGAGTTGTCCAGAACAGGCAAATTCACAAAACACAGACTAGATTAGTGGTTGCCAAGGGTTGGGGGTGGGAGTGGGGATTTGGGTGTGACTGCCAAAGGATATGAGGTTTCTTTCTGAGGTGATGAAAATGTTCCAGAATTAGATATTGGTAATGCTTACACAATTCTGTGAATATACTAAAAGACATTAAATGGTATACTTTAAAAGACAATTTTATGATATGTGAATTATATCTCAAGAAAGCTATTATTAAAAATAAAGATTAAGCTGAAATTTCCTTTCACTCCTTGCTGCTACTGCTGCTGCTAAGTCGCTTCAGTCGTGTCCAACTCTGTGCGACCCCATAGACGGCAGCCTACCAGGCTCCCCTGTCCCTGGGATTCTCCAGGCAAGAATACTGGATTGGGTTGTCATGTCCTTCTCCAATGCATGAAAGTGAAAAGTGAAAGTGAAGTCACTCAGTCGTGTCCAACTCTTAGCGATCGCATGGACTGCAGCCTACCAGGCTCCTCCATCCATGGGATTTTCCAGGCAAGAGTACTGGAATGGGATGCCATACTTCTGAAGGAACCAGCTCTGAAATGGTACTGGTTCACTAGACTTTGAGTTAGTCTTCAACTGCCCCAGACACGATTCTGAGATTTCAATATACTTACTGACAAGCCTTTATCAGAATAGGCTAATGAAATATGATTTTGTCAATCAGCAATGGTATTTTGAGACTTCTGAGTGAAATAAACACTCTTAAGCTGCTCACTCTTAACACTCTTAACACTTCAATCCATATCTAAACATTTTGATGTATTGATTACATGTGAGTTTTTTCAAATAATCAATCTCACTAGGTCAGATATCTGGAATAACTAAGAGATTGACATGAAATAATGTTTGTATAAAAAAAACTTCATCTACTTTTCAAGACTGTTTTTTGAATGTTAAAATTTCATGCTTAATACCACTTTACTATTATCCCCCCAAAGACGTCTCTCTTTCAAAAAAGAAACGAATATTAAATCATGAAAAGAAACTCATCTCTATTTAAAAGTCCTTCAAGTAAATTTTTAAATGAAATCTTAAATTTGCCCTCTTTCCCTAAACTGTATACTCACCAGGAGACTTGGGGGCAAAGTATAATTTTGTGGAATTCATTCTTGATATGTTCCTGGAAACTTTATCCCACTATTCAACAAGCTTTATTTCAACACCAGAGAATATAATATCGTGATTTTTATATGGAGCAAGTACAATCTGAGTCTGAAATGAATGACACTGCACATCATCAAGCCTACCTGGAAGGCTGTAACCTAAACAGTGAACGTGTTTATAGCGTATGCTAGACTCCTAATTTCTGTTTCAGTCTTCTGAGGCCTGTTGCTAAATCCCTTTCTACATTAAAAACACTAACCACACTCTCCGCTTATCTGACAGACTGCAGAACAGCGGAAAATAAAAATTCTGCTTGGATATCATGTCTTCACTGTACATACAGCCGCCACACACAATGATGGTCAGTAATGACTGAAATATGGCACTAAATACAATCCCCCCTGTGCAAATGGAATTAATTGATTTATTAGGTGCAAAATAGCCAGGTGGATTTAAGCTAATTAAGAATTTGATTGCTAATTGCCAACAAGGGGGGATTTTAAAAAAATGAGTAAGTTGAATAAGGAATATACTTGTAGCACATACAAAACTGCAAGCTGCCTCCAGCAAGGAAACAATGATAGGAGTGTAGCGGTAACGTCTGTGGTGTCTGAGTAGAAACAAACCAGTCTATTCTCTCTGCATCTGTGCAGGTTTCTGGTAGTATCACCTCCCCCTAGTAGCTACCCACAGGAGAACCAGATAAGACTTGGAAAAAACCATGCAACGAAGGATCCTCAAAAAGATAGTCAGACGTATGAACTATGAAACAATAATAAACCAGGATGACCTGTGCTACTGAAGGAAAGATAGGAAGTATAAAATAGGACACTATACATTTTTGTAGTCATCCATTTATCCACACCATATATTCATCTAACATTCATTCAAAGCGTGTTGAGTATTTTATGTGCTTTATATCCTACTTCTTTACTTGATACTATATCTTGAGGATGTCAACAAGTATACACTGCTATATTTAAAATGGATAACCAACAGAAACCTATTGTATAGCACATGGAACCTATTGTATGTAGTTGGCTGGCTCAGTGTTACATGCCAGCCTGGATGTGAAGGGAATTTGTGGAAGAATGGAGATATATATATATATATGCTGAATCCCTTCACTGTTCACCTGAAACTATCACAATATTGTTAATCACCTATACCCCAATACAAAATGTTTTTTATGTTAAAAAAATTAAATAAAAAATTTTAAAAAGCACATCATAATTCTTTTCAATTATTTGTTTAGCACTATTACGTGCTGGGCAATATACTAAGTACCTGACAGGAATACTCATTTTTAATCTGAGCAAAAGCTACAGATGCAGAAACTGAAGCTTAGATATGTTAAATAATTTGCCCAAGAGCATGAATCTGGTCGAACTGAGATTCAAACAAGAAGTCTCTCTCCAGTGCTCTTGCGCTTAATTATTCCCCCACAATGCCTTTCCATAAGTCTTTTTAATGACTATATCAGATTTCAGTATTTTAGTGTGTTATAGTCCATGTCATTATTGCCCCATTTTTAGATGCCTAGGTTGCTTCTTTTTGTCATTAAGTAAATAATGCTGTGATAAACATACTTGAGTATCAATTTATTCACTTCTCTGATTATTTATTGCCCATTTACATATATATATATCCTTTGGAGGAAAGTCAATTTAGATGCTTTGCTTATTTTTAAATGGGGTTATTTGTCTTTTTATCATTGAGTTGTAAAAGTTCCTTATGTATTTTACTTGCACGTTTCTTAGCAGATATATGTTCTGCACATATTTTGTCCCATTCTAAGTATTGTCTTTTCACTTTCTTTACAGCCTTCTGAAGTACTTCAAGAGTTTCATGTTTTATCTTAGGTCTTTGATTTTGCACTAATTTTTGTATACAGTGTGAGATAGGGTCCAATCTCATCCTCTTACACATGGTTGTTCTGGTACCATTTGCTGAAAGACTCTTGGCATCCTGTATTAAATCAGTTGACCATAGACGCATGGATTTACTTCTGGACTCTGCATTTTGTTCCATTAACCTACATTTATCTTTATGTCAGTACTACATTGTTTTGATTATCTTTGCTTTGTAGTAAGTTTTAAAATTGTAAAATGTGAATTCTTCTACTTTGTTCTTCTTTTCCAAGACTGTTTTGGTTATTCTTGGGTTTCCATATGAATTTCAGGGTTTGTTTGCCAATTTATACAAAGAAGTCAGCCGCTATTCTGGTATTATGTTGGATATGTAGATTAATTTGAGTAAAATTGCCATTTTAACAATATCCAGTCTCCTAATGTATGACTATAAACTGCTTTTCTATTTATTAGGTTATTTTTCACTTCTTCCCTCAATGTTTTATCATTTTCGAAGTATATGTTTTGTAACTCTTTGGTTAAGTTTATTCCTAAGTGCTTTATTCTTTTTGATGCTATTGTAATTAGAATTCTTTTCTTAATTTCACTTTTGAATTTTTCATTGTACATGCTCAGAAATACAACTGATTTTTGAATGTTGATTTTTCTGGATTTCTTTTGCAAACTTGAACCCTTTTTATTAATTGTGATCGTCCTTTGGTTGATTCCTCACATTATTCTATATGCAAGGTCACGCCATCTGTGAATAGAGATAGCTTTACTCCTTTTTCAGTCTGCATACATTTTACTTAATTTTCTTGCACAACTGTCCTGGCTAGGACCTCCAGTACTTTGTTAAATGGAAGTGGCAAAAGTGAACATTGTTCTCTTGCTGCCAATGTTAAGGGGAAAGTATCAAGTTTTTCATTATTAAGTATGATATAAGTTGTGGATTTTTCCGAGATGCCTTTATCATGTTAAGTTCCATTTTCATCGTAGTTTGTTGAATTTTTTTTTTTAATCACAAAAGGATGTTGGAATTTGTCAAATACTTTTTCTGTGTTTAATGAAACCAGTGATTTGTTTTTATTCTACTGATATGGTATATTATATTAGTTGATTTTTCAATGTTAAACCAACCTTACATTACGGCTGTAAATCTCACTTGGTCATAATGTGTAATTTTTTAAATATACTGCTGAATTTGGTTTGGTAGTATTTTGTTGAGGATTTTTATCTCTATATTCATACAAGATATTGGTGTTTAGTTCTTTTCTTATGTGGTATCTTTTTCTACTTTTTGCAATTGGGGTAGTATTGGCCTTACAGAATGAGTTGGGAAGTGTTTTTTCCTCTCTAATTTTTGGAAGGGTTAATAAAGAATTTATGTTCTTTAAATATTCACCTATGAAGCCATCCAATTCATTATTTAGCTAAGATATGTAGAAGTGGAATTACTGTGTCAAAAATATAAATATATTCAAAACTCTTTACAGGTATTGCTAAATTGCTTTCCTGGGTAGGGAGTGCCAATTGAAACTTCTATTAGCACTAAAACGAGTTACACATAGCTTGTCAATAGGAGGCTCTCACTAAATGTATGCTAATTTTAATTTTATTGAACACTGGTTCTTACCAGCCCTGGAAAACAATATTTGTGAGTACACAAATAAAATAATTGTTCTCAATACTAGTACCATTTTTATTTATGTTTTTTTTTGACAGGAAATATCATTTATTGGTGAGCATGATTAAGGAGGGGACAGCACTGGTGCTCACGAGTGCAGGGCCTGCCATTTGTCCAGGGGACCACGATTAGGGATGTATTTGACCCCACAGCCATCTGGGATGAGTCGCTTTTCTGCCACCATGTTCTCAAATTCATCCGCATTGAATTTGGTAAATCCCCACTTCTTAGAGATGTGAATCTTCTGGCGGCCAGGGAACTTGAACTTGGCCCGGCAGAGGGCTTCAATCACATGTTCCTTGTTCTGCAGCTTGGTGCGGATGGACATTATGACCTGGCCAATGTGGACCCTGGCCACTGTGCCCTGGGGCTTTCCAAAGGCACCGCGCATACCTGTCTGGAGTCTAGGTGGGAAACAGCAGGCCAGTCATGAATGCCACTAGGAAGAGTTGTCTCCAAGGTCCCTTAGGGCAACCTGTACAGGCAACAAGTTGCATACACTACCAAGGAGGCTGCTATTTGCAGCCATTGCACACTGGGCCCCCATGGGGAAAAGAGCACAGTCGGCTTAATTGGCTGCAAAGACTAGTACCATTTTTAAAAGACTGGATCGCTTGTTTATAGTAATTGACATTTCTTTGGTTTGCTATACTGATTTTAGACCAGTCTCAACCACAGTGAACTTTATATTCCCTAGATCCAGCATATTTTAGAGTTCAGTGAGTAATAAAGACCTATATCTGCCTAATACTTTTACACTGTAAAGAGTCTTTCCACCTATAGTATAGATTTCTTAAAGTGTAGGAAGCATTTATATGATATGCTGAATGTGAATATGGTTACAAGCTTGTTCAGTTCATTTTGCTATTATTATCAACAGAACGGGATAAGAGATGTGTGGCTTTAATAATTATGAATATTAATAAAAATACTTTGCAGATTCTTGTATCATACTTTTCATGTATGAGATTTTATGTTTTTATTCATACCTTCATGAGTAGTTTGAATTCATTTCCCATATGGATGAATTTATACACCTACTATAGTTTTTTTCCCTTTTACTCTCCAGATTTATTGAGATATAACTGACATAGAACATTTTGAAAGTTTAATGTATATGAGGTTATGATTTAATACCTATTTATATTTAATCTTGATTTAATTCTGAGAAGTTTCTGATCAACTGAGACACTAGAAATAAACATAAAATGTGGCCCTTAACTGTGTATTGTAGCAAAATCTGACTTGTGTATCTGATCCACTAACCTTAGAGCTTATACTCCTCTTGATATAGTTTCTTAACTGATGGAGGTTCCTCCTCTTCATGAATTGTCCTGGATTTTGTCACCTTCTGTCTACTGAAACACTTGGTCCATTTTAAACCTGCCAGGTCCAAGTTAATGTTTTCCATCTCTGGTGTTTGTTTCTTATATACGAGGAAAAGCAACTCATAATAATGTAAGACATATTCCATACAGGTTGAGCCCAGTGACGGTTTAGACAACCAGTTAAATTCTTTAATTACTCTGGTTGCACAAGCTTATAGTACTTAAAATGGCATTCCAGGCACTAGTCATTATAAGTTTTGCTTCATTACATTTGAGTATCTTATTTTCTTTCTTCTCTTTTATTGCCTTTCACTTTAGTGGTTGTTTATAGCCCTTCTGGGCTCACTTGTTTCTTTATTTAAGAGTTCACTGGGTTTGAATCTGATCTTATCTTCAGTGTCACCACCTTCCCACCTCTTGCTGGTTGATTTAATAGTCACAGTGACATTATCTCCAATTCTCTTGTGAGTGAATTCACATCCAACTTAGAATGAGATACTGCATGAATTATACACAAAATATTGCCAATTTAAGTGGCAGAAAAGGTTAAATTCTGGATTTTATTTTTCATGACTAATTCCTTACCTCTCCAGTCCCGGTGTGTGTATATTTTGAAGTCCCATGGGTTTTATAGAATTTACTGAACATATGCAATTTTCTCTAACTTTGTTGTTGTTGTTATTTAGTCCGTCTGACCCTTTGTGAGCTTAGGGACTGTAGCTCATCAGGCTCCTCTGTCCATGGGTTTTCCCAGGCAAGAATACTGGAGTGGGTTGCCATTTCCTTCTCCAGAGAATCTTTCCTGACCCAGGGATTGAATCTGCACCTCCTACACTGGCAGGTGGATTCCCTACTACTGAGACACCAGGGCAGCCCCTCCTAAAGTTTAGTGTTCTTCAGTTTAAATACTGAAGATAAAATGACTTCATATTTATTTTCAAACATAACTGTTTCTGAAGCCTGTGGCTTCTCTCTCATATTCATTGAAGAGTTCACTGGGGACATGGGCCTGAACTTTTACATCACATGAAGGTGCCAAGCACATTACAGATATGCTTAGAGTGTGTGCACGTCCAATTTCTTAGCTAAGTTGTTTTGGTTGGAAGTAAGAGAAACTAACTGCTTCGTAGTAAAAGAGATTTATTGGAAGGATGTGGGAGAATCTTAAAGAACTCAAAGACAGCTGACCTGCCCAGAGACTGAACAAAGAACCTGGAGAGCCACCAGGCATTAATGCAAGCAAGCCAACCCTATACTCCTTAATTCAACTGCTCTCTCTTCATCTCCAGGTCAGCTGTCTCTGGTTTTCAGGGTACACAATAGAAGAGGCTCGCTCTAAAGGTGCTGAATTGCTCCATCTTACTCCTGTTTCCAGATCTCCAAGAAAATAATTAAAGTGATCAATTTGGATCATGTGTTCAACCCTGGTCCAGTCATCTGTGACTAGTTGTCCACAGCAGTCTGTGAGTAGGAACAGGTGGAGCAGTTCCCAATAAAATGGTGTCGTAGAAGCTAGACACACAACCCTGTAGTTTGTTTAGTGTAGTTTTTAGGTGCCAATTCATGAATTAATGAAGGTAACCTGTAACAGACAATAAGCCATATCTGGTCTCCTTCACAAATGTATATAAGGTCAAGGCTTCATCAGTATGATGGTGTTTGTTCTCTTAATCGGATTTCATCTGCCATGTTCACATTTATCCGTGTACCCTCTTGGGCTCATCTTTTTATGCATTTATATTCCCTTTCCAGACATAAGGGAAATCATAAATCATTTGCAGAATTTTCTGATTCATTCATTCCTGGATAGAGAGAAGTAGAAGGAACAGAACTGCCCTAGTGAGATTCAGTTTCACGCTCTTCAAAGTCGATGTGGGTATTATTTCTCCAATAGCATTCTTAATGTTCTCAGTTATACCAGCTGTTGTGATTTTCCTTACTAACGTGGTCTTTAGTGAATTGCACTCCCTGGCTGCGTACAGCACATCTGTGTGACAATGGAAAAGTTTCCATAACTGTGTAATTGGTTTTGGATTTTGAGATCGTGTTTCTGAAGATGTGTCTATCTAGAATCTGGTGATAGAGAGGTCTATGTCCTTCTGTGATCTGTTTCTAGAACAATGTTTTATATTCACTTATGCATTAATCTTATTACTAGACTTAAAATGAACACAGCACTGTGTGAACTAGTAAAAAACTGGAAAGCTCTTCTACAGCCTGCTTACAAATGAAAAAAAATGGAGACCTTACTATAAGAGTTTGAAAGATCAAGGACATGTCATGGAGGTCAAGATAGGAGACTTTAAAAAAGAGTCCAAGGCTATCAAAGAAAGGGTTGTTGTATTTGACTTAAAGCAGCACTCAGCAGCAGCAGCAGCACTTAAAGTGCACTTAGAGTAGGTAATTTTTAATTATTTCAACAAACGTATTTTTGCTCTCCACTTTTGTTTTGGCCATTGCTCATATTTAACTCTCTTATTGAATACTTTTCAAATGCTAATTATTTACTCATCAATTATTTCATTAGTATGTGTTCAGGGGAGTAGGGCCTAGGGCAAGAGGAAAAATGGAGACCTACACATTATATGCCTGAGCATTTAATTTAAAATTTCAAATTAAGCTTAAAATTTTTTAAAGTTAACATTTTAGTTTATTTCAAATGTATTTTACAGAAAAGTTTTAACTTATTTAAATTTTATTAAAATTTTTATGAAAACAAAACTGTTCTCAGTTTTAGCTTTCTATATTCATCTCACTGATAATGTAATCAGTATCATATTTCACACATGTAAACTGTTGCAAATACTGTGTGCCACATTTGTTGTTATCTCCAGAACTCTCTAGAACCATGAAATTTAATTGAAAGTGAATACAGTGTTTAGATGTATGGCACTAATGGGAAAGAAGCACTTTCTTATGCACCAATTTATTGAATTCATGCTATTTCAGCGGGATTTGACAATTCAATTACTTTGCCTCTTCTCATAAGCATTTTTACCTCTCAAATCTTCCTGTGTTCTGAAGTAAAGTTCCTCTCTGTAGTCAAAAGATACACAATGCTCAAACCATCAGGGTTTTTGGATGCAGTTACCCACTCCAGTATTCTTGGGGCTTCCCTGGTAGCTCAGATAGCAAAGAATCTGCCTGCAATGCAGGAGACCCAGGTTCAACCCTGGGTCAGGAAGATACCCTGGAGAAGGGAATGGCAACTCAATCCATATTCTTGCCTGTGGAATCCCATGAACAGAGGACTCCTGGTGGGCTACAGTCCTTGGGGTCACAGAGTCAGACATGTATGAGCGACTTTCATTTCACACCTTTTGTTTCATAAAGATTTAGGAAAAGAGATGTGAAGAAGCATATCTCTGGACCATAGTGGTATTAATTCCAAAAAGAAGATGGCAGATATTTACAGTTTTAGATTAGACAGAGTCAGTACTGAGAGCCAGATCTTCTTGAATATATTTCTCTGTGTATCTTTGGGATAGATGGAACCCAGCACAGGGACTCCCCTTGCTCAAGTCCAAGAGGCAGTCCTAGCAAGAGAGGAAACAATAGAACAGTTAGAAGATAAGGGTAGCTTTGACATTTCTTACTGGAAGGTAAGTTCAGTAAGGGCACCAATTTCTCTATATCTCTATATCCTTCTGCATTCAAAACTGAGAATAGTGTCAGGCACGTGGTAGATATCCAAGAAACATTGGTTATGTGAATGGATTGGTAGTGAATAACTTGACCATTCCAGACACCCAGAGGGGTAGCCATTCAGCTGCAATATCTTTCAATGCCACTGAAACAGAGCAGGACCCTATGGTCCTTCCCCCTACCATGTCTTCTGCCTTCTGTCATGGAAAAACTTTGGCCAAAGAACAAGTTTCATCAAAGAAGTGAGAAAATGCCAAAAAGACTAAATCACTAAAAAAAAAAAAAAAAGACTAAATCACTAAGCACAGTCAAGGAATTTTAGTTCCTCTTGATAGGCTATAGATAACAATCTGAGCCATATCCCATGAGCGGTCTTGTAGAAACTGAAATCCCCACCAGGTGGATGAAGTTAACTACATGATGATCAGACTGTTCAAGTTCAGTTCAGTCGCGTAGTCGTGTCCGACTCTTTGCGACCCCATGAATCGCAGTACGCCAGGCCTCCCTGTCCATCACCATCTCCCGGAGTTCACTCAGACTCACGTCCTTGAGTCCATGATGCCATCCAGCCATCTCATCCTCGGTCGTCTCTTTCTCCTCCTGCCCCCAATCCCTCCCAGCATCAGGGTCTTTTCCAATGAGTCAACTCTTCGCATAAGGTGGCCAAAGTACTGGAGCTTCAGTTTTAGCATCATTCCTTCCAAAGAAATCCCAGGGTTGATCTCCCTCAGAATGGACTGGTTGGATCTCCTTGCAGTCCAAGGGACTCTCAAGAGTCTTCTCCAACACCGCAGTTCAAAAGCATCAGTTCAGCTCAGCCTTCTTCACAGTCCAACTCTCACATCCATACGTGACCACAGGAAAAACCATAGCCTTGACTAGATGGACCTTAGTCGGCAAAGTAATGTCTCTGCTTTTGAATATACTATCTAGGTTGGTCATAACTTTTCTTCCAAGGAGTAAGCGCCTTTTAATTTCATGGCTGCAGTCACCATTTGCAGTGATTCTGGATCAGACTGTAGCCATGACATAAGCTGTCACAATTCTGAGAACTGGCCTCAAGGAAATGGACACAGACTGACCCTGGAACTGAAGATTGATTATGTTTAAAACAAGCCAGATAACTCCAGTCAGACCATCACATGACCAGTTTCAAGATGACTGTCAGAGTGGACTGTGCTGCTTCTGCATGCAGCCCCCTACCTCCATCTACAGAAGCTCTTGCCCACTGATTGTCAGCTGCGGGGAGTCAGTCTTTGGACTGGAGTCCAACCCTGGCCAACTCCCGCCAGTTGCCAGCATCCAAAATAAAGCAAACTTTCCATTCCACCAAACTTGCCTCTTTTTTTTTTTAATCACTTATTTTAATATTTATTCATTTGGCTATACCGAGTCTTAGTTGTGGTATTTAAATATGTTTAGTAGCAGCATGTGGGATCTAGTTCCGTAACCAGGGATAGAACCCTGGTGTATTCCTGGTGTATCACGGCCCCCTGCTTTGGGAGTGTGGACTTTTAGCCACTGGACCACCAGGGAAGTCTCAGACTTTGCCTCTATTGGCTGTTGAGCATAAGCAGCTGGATCCCTTGTTCGGCTGCACCATGACACTTCACTTTTAAATAAAATGGTTGTTAAATGACACTTCTCCTAGGAATTCTCTTGGCCATGTTAAGATGCCAAAAATGAGTCATTTATGTACTTCAGTTTAACTCACTACTTAAGTGTAAAAGATTTTCCAGGCATCACATAACCTAGATACTACACTATACACCACATGTAACTGACTTCAGCCGATGTAGTTAGTGATGCTACTAGCATTGTCAGGAGAGCCTCAGAAGGGACTATCAGAAAGGTGCCCCAGAAGCAGGCCGTGCTCTGCATTTGCAAGTAGGGAGCTGCTCGGTTGTTTCTCTGCAGGGACAACAGTATTGTTTTTAATTGTCTATTTTAATAGGCCTGAATAAAATACTCCTCTGTTTTATTTGATCTGCATGTCCCCTAGTGGGATTTCTTCCTGCCTTTTGCCTTCAATTTTTTTTTTTTAAACCACTGTGACAGTTTCCTATTTAGACATTTAGTTCTTTGGACTAGGGCTCTTGATTATCAATGGCACTGACTGTTGCTCCCTCTACTGATGTTCAATCGTGGTAGAACCTGATCTCTGGGATATGTAGCCAAAAAAAAAAGAAAGAAAAGTTGAGTTTTGGGAGTCTGGGGTCTGCAATGAATGGAAATTTCATGAGAGCAAACAGTAACAACAGAATCAAGCACAAGTTTGATTTAATCAATTAAAAGAATCTGGACTGATTTTTTAAAAATGTTCCTGGGTATGCTCATAGGCATCCAAGATTAACCCTAGGTTAGCCACACCCAGTCACTACTAAATGGATATCTTTTGAAAAATATAGGACCATAGTAGAATGACCTTTTGGGGAGACAGTTTTCTCCTAGGAGAAGGAACTGGCCAAGGTGGGATGACGCAATAAAGCATGATCAGGGCTTTGAGGGAGGAGATGTGAGTTTTAGCACCAGTTCTGCCACTACAGGAGTTTGCAACTTCTGTCAAATTATGCAGTTATTTGTCTATAATCTAAGCAAGTTGAACTAAGGTCCTCCTTGCTTCTACCTCTGTGACTGCTGGCAAAGCATTCCTGGTTGGCTACATCTGCCGCACTTTTGTTTTCATACTAGACTTTATCTTCTGCTTTGCATCTCTTTTTATATATTTGAAAAGATTTATGTTCCTTCTTTATTTGAAGTTTGAGATGACTCCACGGAAGAATGAGCCTGTGTAACTGAATGAACATAGCCCATGTGAACCTGGCTAAGAAATGGGTAAAAATGAACAGGTTAGTTTTGCAAAACTCTTCGGTGGATTCATTCTATTTTCTGCATTTTTGTTATCCATACTGCACTTTGCTATTCAGATAAGGGGTCCCCTCTTAGAAAGACAAAGCCAGGAAGCTGTAAAGAAAACTGAAGACAGGGAAGCTATCTTTGGGACTGGCACCTGCTACCTTTGGGACTGGTCTGCTACCTTCTCCCTTACAGACTTCCTTTAGTGTCCAAGTTCTTTAAGCTGTTTTGTACTCTAGCCAGCTGTTCCTGCCTCTCCACCTGGGCCTCATATCTTTAGATTATGTTGTGCTCCAAGATCCCTCAAGCAAGTTGAATGACAACAAGTAATAATGTTAAAAATGTATCTTGCTACTCTGTCTGGTTTTGGCAGCTTTAGACACATGTCCATGTTTAGTTAACCCTCCTGGACGGAATAATTGGTTTAGGGATAGATGTGTGTGCCAAGAAGGAAAAATCAGACTCCTCCCTGTCAATTTTGCCAGAGAAGAAAAAGGCATGCTTTCTTTTCACTGAGATGCCAGATATAAGGATGCCAACAAGAATATAAGGTCTTTGAGGGCAGGAAGTATATCTAATTCATATTTGTACTACTTCATTTCTACTCAGTAAGTATTTGCCATTCTGTTCAGTCGCCCAGTCATGTCCGACTCTTTGCGACCCCATGAATCGCAGCNCCCATCACTTCATGGGAAATAGATGGGGAAACAGTAGAAACAGTGTCAGACTTTGTTTTTTTGGGCTCCAAAATCACTGCAGATGGTGACTGCAGCCATGAAATTAAAAGGCGCTTACTCCTTGGAAGAAAAGTTATGACCAACCTAGATAGTATATTCAAAAGCAGAGACATTACTTTGCCGACTAAGGTCCGTCTAGTCAAGGCTATGGTTTTTCCTGTGGTCATGTATGGATGTGAGAGTTGGACTGTGAAGAAGGCTGAGCGCCGAAGAATTGATGCTTTTGAACTGTGGTGTTGGAGAAGACTCTTGAGAGTCCCTTGGACTGCAAGGAGATCCAACCAGTCCATTCTGAAGGAGATCAACCCTGGGATTTCTTTGGAAGGAATGATGCTAAAACTGAAGCTCCAGTACTTTGGGCACCTTATGCGAAGAGTTGACTCATTGGAAAAGACCCTGATGCTGGGAGGGATTGGGGGCAGGAGGAGAAGGGGACGACCGAGGATGAGATGGCTGGATGGCATCACGGACTCAATGGACGTGAGTCTGAGTGAACTCCGGGAGTTAGTGATGGACAGGGAGGCCTGGCGTACTGCGATTCATGGGGTCGCAAAGAGTCGGACACGACTGCGCGACTGAACTGACTGAACTGATGTTTTTAACTCTCCTGAGTATATATGAAAGAGAAGAAATGCTAGATCAGATGGTAATTCTACATTTAATTTTTAAGAAACTGGCAAACTTTTCAAAAGCAGTTGCATGTTTTACATTCCCACCAGGAAAAAACTGTCTTTAATTTTAAGGACACAGAGAGTCTAGTTCTGTTTTAATAAAATACTAATCAGAATTATGGAGCAACAAGATTAAAAATGTTTTTCAACATGGCAATAAACATACTAACCTCTGATTAGGACTTCAAACAAAGCATGACATCATTTATATTTTAAAGATTTATGGAAGAGAGCAGTTCAAATTTTGTTTTATTTTTTCAACACACCACTTTGGAAAAGGAGTATAAAATACCTGTACATTAGACTACTGTGACTAATCAATACTCAAGAAATTAGTTCTAAGGTAATCTAAGTATTTTCTTCAAGGGTACAAGATGGGTCCTGAAAGACCCTTCTTCGGATATAGGGTTGCCATATAAAACTGCTCTCAGGAATGACCAAAGAATTCTAAATTAGGCTCTAATAAAAGTTCCTTAAATAAACTAAGTTCCAAGTCTACAAAATTTTCTATCTCTGAAATATTTCATTAAAATTATAGCCCACAGAGATGGCTGAATAGTTATTCTTGTGAAACCATACATTTTTTGTGATGGATTTTAAATATTTTCTCAACTGAGAACCAGAAATTTACTGTATATATATTTTAAGAAAGCTATCTTGCATGAAGAAATTAACTATAGGACGCATGAATACCAATAAAGCTACTTTAAAAATCTATTTTTAAATTGGACCCAAGAACATTTTCTTCTTTCAAATATTCAAAATAGAAAGATTCAGACTCTTAACTAAATCATGGAGCCCAGAATACTCCCCATTTAGTTCAGTTCAGTTCAGTCGCTCAGTTGTGTCCGACTCTTTGCAACCCCATGAATCACAGCACACTAGGCCTCCCTGTCTATCACCAACTACCAGAGTTTACTCAGACTCACGTCCATTGAGTCCGTGATGCATCCAGCCATCTCATCCTCGGTCATCCCCTTCTCCCCCTGCCCCCAATCCCTCCCAGCATCAGCGTATTTTCCAATGAGTCACCTCTTCACATGAGGTGGCTAAAGTACTGGAGTTTCAGCTTCAACATAATTCCCTCCAAAGAAATCCCAGGGCTGGTCTCCAGAATGGACTGGTTGGATCTCCTTGCAGTTCAAGGGACTCTCAAGAGTCTTCTCCAGCACCACAGTTGAAAAGCATCAATTCTTTGGCGCTCAGCCTTCTTCACAGTCCAACTCTCACATCCATACATGACCACAGGAAAAACCATAGCCTTGACTAGATGGACCTCTGTTGGCAAAGTAATGTCTCTGCTTTTGAATATGCTATCTAGGTTGGTCATAACTTTTTTTTCCAAGGAGTAAGCGTCTTTTAATTTCATGGCTGCAATCACCATCTGCAGTGATTTTGGAGCCCCCCAAAATAAAGTCTGACACTGTTTCCACTGTTTCCCCATCTATTTCCCATGAAGTGATGGGGCCAGATGCCATGATCTTCGTTTTCTGAATGTTGAGCTTTAAGCCAACTTTTCCACTCTCCTCTTTCACTTTCAACAAGAGGCTTTTTAGCTCCTCCTCACTTTCTGCCATAAGGGTGGTGTCATCTGCATATCTGAGATTATTGATATTTCTCCCAGCAATCTTGATTCCAGCTTGTGCTTCTTCCAGCCCAGCATTTCTCATGATGTACTCTGCATAGAAGTTAAATAAGCAGGGTGACAATATACAGCCTTGACATACTCCTTTTCCTGTTTGGAACCAGTCTGTTGTTCCATGTTCAGTTCTAACTGTTGCTTCCTGACCTGCATACAGATTTCTCAAGAGGCAGGTCAGGTGGTCTGGTATTCCCATCTCTTTCAGAATTTCCACAGTTTGTTAGGATCCACACAGTCAAAGGCTTTGGCATAGTCAATAAAGCAGAAATAGATGTTTTTCTGGAACTCTCTTGCTTTTTCCATGATCCAGCGGATGTTGGCAATTTGATCTCTGGTTCCTCTGCCTTTTCTAAAACCAGCTTGAACATCAGGGAGTTCACGGTTCACGTATTGCTGAAGTCTGGCTTGGAGAATTTTGAGCATGACTTTACTAGCATGTGAGATGAGTGCAATTGTGCGGTAGTTTGAGCATTCTTTGGCATTGCCTTTCTTTGAAATTGGAATGAAAACTGACCTTTTCCAGTCCTGTGGCCACTGCTGAGTTTTCCAAATTTGCTGGCAAATTGAGTGCAGCACTTTCACAGCATCATCTTTCGGGATTTCAATTGCTAGCTATATTATTTTCTATGTAGCTTGTTTCAGAAGATTATTTCTTACATTACCAAATGTGTGACTGAGCCTGTGATAAAATGCTGATATGCATTCCATATGGGGTCAATAATTGTAATAATGTAACTCTAGATATGGGAAGAAGCAGCAAGAGGAATTATTTTCTTGGACCAAGAGGCTAGTAAGACAGGTATGGTCCAGAGACTTTTGTTCTTACAAGGGCTGGTCTAGTGACAACACATTGAGTGGCCTGCCAATGAAATGTTTGTTAGACTTGGGAATGAGCCTTCCCAGCACCGTGGGACACAATGACCATGAAATGCCCCAAAGTGTGGTCAAATATGTGACTATGAAGGGGCCCTGCGGACTGGAAGTTGGCCCTTGCCAGCTGCCTCTACAAAGATTAAATCATGAGCACTACAAGATGCTGACCTTCAGCACCCCCATGAAAGGAGTTCAGGATGGAGACAGAAAATAAGGCACTCTGCTCTGGAAAAAAAGAAAAAAACAGGCCTTCAGATAGTCAGATGTTTTCAGGTAAATATTTTTATGAATCCAAATTCTTGCATCTTTTCATACCTAGTTCAGTTCAGTTCAGTCACTCAGTCATGTCTGACTCTTTGTGATCCCATGAATCGCAGCACGCCAGGCCTCCCTGTCCATCACCATCTCCCAGAGTTCACTCAGACTCACGTCCATCGAGTCAGTGATGCCATCCAGCCATATCATCCTCTGTCATCCCCTTCTCCTCCTGCCCCCAATCCATCCCAGCATCAGGGTCTTTTCAAACGAGTCAATGCTTCACATGAGGTGGCCAAAATATTGGATTTCAGCCTCAACATCAGTCCTTCCAATGAACACCCAGGACTGATATCCTCTAGGATGGACTGGTTGGATCTCCTTACAGTCCAAGGGACTCTCAAGAGTCTTCTTCAGCACCACAGTTCAAAAGCATCAACTCTTCGGCGCTTAGCTTTCTTCACAGTCCAACTCTCACATCCATACATGACTACTGGAAAAACCATAGCCTTGACTAGATGGACTTTTGTTGGCAAAGGAATGTCTCGTTTTTGAATATGCTATCTGGGTTGGTCATAACTTGTATTCCAAGAAGTAAGCATCTTTTAATTTCATGGCTGTAGTCACCATCTGCAGTGATTTTGGAGCCCCCCAAAAATAAAGTCTGACACTGTTTCTACTGTTTCCCCATCTATTTCCCATGAAGTGATGGGACCAGATGCCATGATCTTCGTTTTCTGAATGTTGAGCTTTAAGCCAACTTTTTCACTCTCCTCTTTCACTTTCATCAAGAGGATTTTGAGTTCCTCTTCACTTTCTGCCATAAGGGTGGTGTCATCTGCATATCTGAGGTTATTGATATTTCTCCCAGCAATGTTGATTCCAGCTTGTGCTTCTTCTAGCCCAGCATTTCTCATGATGTCCTCTGCATATAAGTTAAAATAAGCAGGATGACAATATACAGCCTTGACGTACTCCTTTTCCTATTTGGAAACAGTTTATTGTTCCATGTCCAGTTTTAACTGTTTCTTCCTGACCTGCATACAGATTTCTCAAGAGGCAGGTCATGTGGTCTGGTATTCCCATCTCTTTCAGAATTTTCCACAGTTTGTTGTGATCCACACAGTCAAAGGCTTTGGCATAGTCAATAAAGCAGAAATAGTTGTTTTTCTGGAACTTTCTTGCTTTTTCCATGATCCAGCTGATGTGGGCAATTTGATCTCTGGTTCCTCTGCCTTTTCTAAAACCAGCTTGAACATCAGGAAGTTCACAGTTCATGTATTGCTGAAGCCTGGCTTGGAGAATTTTGAGCATGACTTTACTAGCATGTGAGATGAGTGCAATTGTGTGGTAGTTTAGCATTCTTTGGCATTGCCTTTCTTGGGATTGGAATGAAAACTGACCTTTTCCAGTCCTGTGGCCACTGTGATGAATTTTCCAAATTTGCTGGCATATTGAGTGCAGCACTTTCACAGCATCATCTTTCAGGATTTGAAAGAACTGAACTGGAACTCCATCACCTCCACTTGCTTTGTACGTAGTGATGCTTTCTAAGGCCCAGTTGACTTCACATTCCAGGATGTCTGGCTCTAGGTGAGTGTTCAAACCACCAGGCTTATCTGGGTCATGAAGATCTTTTTTGTATAGTTCTCCTGTGTATTCTTGCCACCTCTTCTTAATATCTTCTGCTTCTGTTAGGTCCCTATCATTTCTGTCCTTTATAGAGCCCATCTTTGCATGAAATGTTCCCTTGCTGTCTCTAATTTTCTTGAAAAAATCTCTAGTCTTTCCCATTCTGTTGTTTTTCTCTATTTCTTTGCACTGATCACTGAGGAAGCCTTTCTTGTCTCTCTTTGCTATTCTTTGGAACTCTGCATTCAAATGGGGATATCTTTCCTTTTCTCCTTTGCTTTTCGCTTCTCTTCTTTTCACAGCTATTTGTAAGGCCTCCTCAGACAGCCATATTGCTTTTTTGTATTTCTTTTCCATGGGGGTGGTTTTGATCCCTGTCTCCTGTACAATTCATGAACCTCAGTCCATAGTCCATCAGGTACTCTATGAGAACTAGTCCCTTAAATCTATTTCTCACTTCCACTGTATAATCATAAAGGATTTGATTTAGGATTTGATCTATGACTAGATCATACCTGAATGGTCTAGTGGTTTTCCCTACTTTCTTCAATTTCAGTCTGAATTTGACAATAAGGAGTTCATGATCTGAGCCACAGTCAGCTTCTGGTTTTGTTTTTGCTAACTGTATAGAGCTTCTCCATCTTTGGCTGCAAAGAATATAATCAGTCGATTTCGGTGTTGACCATCTGGTGATGTCCATGTGTAGAGTCTTCTCTTGTGTTGTTGGAAGAGGGTGTTTGCTATGACAGTGTGTTCTCTTGGGAAAACTCTATTAGCCTTTGGCCTGCTTCATTCCGCATTCCAAGGCCAAATTTGCCTGTTACTCCAGGTGTTTCTTGACTTCCTACTTTTGCATTCCAGTCCCCTATAATGAAAAGGACATCTTTTTTGGGTATTAGTTCTAAAAGTTCTAGTAGGTCTTCACAGAACAGTTCAACTTCAGCTTCTTCAGTGTTACTGGTCAGGGCATAGGCTTGGATCACTGTGATATTGAATGGTTTGCCTTGGAGACGAACAGAGATCATTCTGTCGTTTTTGAGATTGTATCTAAGTACTGCATTTCGGACTCTTTTGTTGACCATGATGGCTACTCCATTTCTTCTAAGGGATTCCTGCCCACAGTAGTAGATGTAATGGTCATCTGAGTTAAATTCACCCCATTCCAGTCCATCTTAGTTCGCTGATTCCTAGAATGTCGATATTCACTCTTGCCATCTCCTGTTCGACCACTTCCAATTTGCTTTGATTCACGGACCTAACATTCCAGGTTTCTATGCAATATTGCTCTTTACAGCATTAGACCTTGTTTCTATCACCAGTCACATCCACAACTGGGTATTGTTCTTACTTTGGCTCCATCTTTTCATTCTTTCTGGAGTTATTTCTCCACTGATCTCCTGTAACATATTGGGTACATACTGACCTGGGGAATTCCTCTTTCAATATCCTATCATTTTGCCTTTTCATACTGTTTATGGGGTTCTCAAGGCAAGAATACTGAAGTGGTTTGCCATTCCCTTCTCCAGTGGACCACATCCTGTCAGACCTCTCCACCATGACTGGTCCATCTTGGGTGGCCCCACATGGCATGGCTTAGTTTCATTGAGTTAGACAAGGCTGTGGTCCCTGTGATCAGATTGACTAGTTTTCTGTGATTATGGTTTCAGTGTGTCTGCCCTCTGATGCCCTCTGGCGACACTTACCATCTTATGTGGGTTTCTCTTACCTTGGACGTGGGGTATCTCTTCAGGGTTGCTCCAGCAAAGTGCGCCACTGGTCCTTACCTTGGATGAGGGGTATCTCCTTACCGCTGCCCCTCCTGACCTTGAATGTGGAGTAGCTCCACTCAGCCCTCGTGTGCCCATGCAGCCGCCGCTCCTTGGATGTGAGGTTGCTCCTCTCAGCTGCTGCCCCTGACCTCGAGTGTGGGGTAGCTCCTCTCAGCCCCGCTTTTGTGCGGTCCGTCGCAGCCAGCATGCTTTTGCTTGTCATACCTAGAGAAACACCAGTGTCACGAATCAGTGTCTGGACCTGGTTCTCTTGTCTAGTCCCTCAGCAACTTTCCTATGTCTATTAATCTTTGGGCCATTAAATCTTTAACTTTATTGTTTATTTCTCCAAGTAGTAGTACAACAAGAATATCCCTCAGCCAACACCCAGACAATACTAGAACAGCTGCCTTTTCATCCTGTTTGCTCTCATCTCCCTCCGTAAATGCACCCTGAGGTCCTCAGGCTATTCTCCCTTTGAGATCTTATATGGGAGACTACCCCAGTGATAAAAAAGCTCAAGGGAGACCACCAGCAACTAGCTGACCTAGATATGTCCTGACACCTCCAGGCCCTGGAAAAGTCTTTTGCCATATCACCTGAGAAACCTTAGAAAGGATGCCCATTCCTTTGGGCAGTTGAGTTCATCCCTATCAGCCAGGAGACAAGGTATGGGTTAAAGACTGGAAAAAAGAACCACTTTAGCCAGTTAGGACAGGTCCTCACATGGTCATCTTGGCAAACCCTACTGCTGTTAAAGTTACAGGCGTCATCCCTTGGATCCACCACACCAGAGTCAAAAAGGCAGTGGCTTCCTGTGATGAGGACACCTGGAAAGCAGTTTGGGACCCCCCAGATCCTCTCAAGATCTGGTTCCAAAAACTAGCCCTCACCCACGAAGGACGCTGAGTCCTGCTCCAGTCACTCTGAAAGCTGACTTAGAAGTCAGCACCCAGAAGAAGCTAGAGGATTCTTCAGCCTTGCTCCAGCCATGCTCCCGCAGCTAGCTGGTCGACACACGAAGAAGCTTGAGGATATGGGGGTCAAAATACCAATGGATTTCATCGTCAACCCTGGCCTCTATCCCTGATTGGTATTATTGCTGTGCTCTTCACTACAGGACTAGCTTCAATCACACCCTGGGACTGGGATTTGGGTCAGAAGTTGTGGTTAGCTGTGTTATCTCACTGTAGTGGGAAGCCTCATTCTTATTAGATGTCTCTTATGATCGAGTCTCCCTACTAACTAAATCGCTCCCAGCATTGCTGACCCCGCTTCATGATAGGCTCAGTTGCTATAGCCGTGGCAGCCCAAAGATGGGGAGAAAACCTTTGGCTAGTGTTCAGTTATCTGTTATGTGCAGGCTGCTTTGCAGCCTTTTGGTGCCCTTGCTATAACAGATGGCACTGTTCCTTATCCATCAAGCATCTGTCAACATTACAGCTAACCCTTAAAATTGCTTACTTAACCATCAGCTAGAACAATGTGTAGATAGTCAATCCTATAGGCCAGTCAGCTACTGCCTTCGTAACCATGTGATGTATGTCCAGGGGCCTGGGCGCCACAAATGCTTTCCAGTCACGCCCCCCGCTGCTGCTACCGTCCCCCCCCCCGAGGATCCAACCCCAGGTGGCATCCCGACACCAGGGCATTGCCATCACGCCCCTGGGCCTCCGTCTACCCCAAATGCCACGCAGAGGTTACAACCCAGAACAGGTGTCTGTCTGCCAAATAAATGGAAAGCCTACCTCACAGGGTCAGTAATGCAGACAAGTGAAATCACAGACCAACTTCGTCCTAAAAAATCAGGCTCTGCCTGTTGGGGTTGTGACCCAGGTTACAGGGTTAACCCCCTTAGGCCCTCATCCATACCAGGTTCTCAACACAACTGATCACCTTCTCAATGACACCAGCCCCAGCTGGCCAGGGACTGCTGGCTCTGCTTATCCTTAGGAGCGCCATGGTACTTAGCTACACCAGTACCATTAAATCATGCAACAGCCATGGGAACTCATGCAGATCCAACCTTACAAGGGCCAGTCTTAGGATAATTGAGTTAACTCAAAAGGCTCCAGAGTGCTTTACAAATGATGGAGGAACTGAACCTTAGGCAATTTAGCCAGGGACCAACGTAATCAAACTTTAAAAGGTGAGTGGCCCACTCATCCTCCCACAAACACAGTATTGTGCCGCCCCCATCAAGGCCTTTTCTTTCTTTGTGGGACAGATGCTTACTTATGTCTACCAGTCAATTGGATAGGTATCTGCACCTTAGCTTTCCTCACTCCCCAGATGGTTATTGTCCCTAACAGCCAGACTCTTACTGTACCTCTGACAACATAAATGCGGTCAAAAAGAGTCATCCAGTTTATACCTCTACTAGCTGGTCTGCGAATTATGGCTGAGATAGGTATGGAAATAGAAGGAATTGCTTCATCAACCACCGTCTACCAAACATTATCCAAGGACTTCAGAGACGACATTGAAAGAGTAGCCAAATCTTTAGTGGCCTTACTGGACCAACTAGATTCCCTGGCTGAGGTGATTTTACAGAATAGGAGAGGGCTAGACCTACTAATAGCTGAAAAGAGAGGACTCTGCCTGTTCTTGAATGAAGAATGCTGCTTTTATGTAAACCAATCAGAAATAATCAGGGACATGGCCCAATAGGTAGGGGAACAAATCATAAAAAGGAGAGAAAAACTAGCTAATTCCTGGGATAATTGGAACAGTATCTGGAGCTGGTTATCGTGGTTTCTCTCTTTAACAGCTCCTCTTATCACGGTCTTCGTGGCACTCTTGTTTGGCCTTTGTGTCCTCAATGCAATTACCCAGTTCATAACCTCTCAGATTGAATCCATAAAGTTACAAATGGTAATAGCTCAATATAGCCCCCTAAACGATGGGGGAACTCTGAATGTCCTACCAAAACATGAGATGATGCTTTCTACAATGAGTGATAGAAGCATCAAGAGGGGTGAATGAAGAGGAAAAATTAAAATTTTACATAACCTCCTGCTCTTCTGCCTCTGTAACTCAGCTTGCTCCTTGCAAAGTCTGGATCACTAGGTCACATAGTCTCAGAAAGTGGAGACTTACAATACTAGGAGCTGGAGCTTATCTCACTCAACCCGAGAGCGGGTTTGCACTCACAAGGGTGCAAATGCAAGGGTGCTCTTTGCATTTGCCCAGCCCTTGCAAACCTGCAAACCCACTTAATCATGCCTGTCCGTGTATAGAAACTCTGTAACCCCTTTGTTTGGGGCTCAGAACTTGGCGTGTTAACTCCTCTGGGCCTGCTGGCATAATAAACCAGAGTTTTCCAAGTCTCCGAGTGTGGTGTTTGGTTTCTTGATTACTGGTTTCTGCAACAGTAGTTGAGAAATAATTTGCGCACCAAGTTAAAGAAGCAAGCTTAATATATGAGATTGCTAGTCTTTCAACAGCAACAGCTATGTTTACTTTGAAATCTGTGAAATTAGTCAATTGCTAATTAAAGAAAGCTCATTACCAAGCAAATACAAAAAAAAAAAGTCATTCACCTTTGAAAGATGGCATTTTCATTACGGAAACAGCAGAAAGAGACTTAGGAAAGTAATGAAAGCGCATAAAATGCAAATTACTGCAGCTAATTGTTGTGTCTTCAAACATTTTCTGAATTATTAATTTACAAAGGAGTAAATCTCTTCCTTTATATAAGATAAAGAAATGATATCCTTCCCTCATGATTGTATTAACATTATAATGTTTTATTCTTCTTTAGTGTAGTTGTATCAAAATTTTGTTGAAAGAACAAATAAGAATCAAAGAATTCCGATTTTCTTCTAAGTTCTAAACTCCTGTTAAATAGCTAGCTACATATTAATAGCTAGCTATATAAGAGAATCAAACTGAAGGCACATATTGGTCAGTAAATTCTAAAAGAGAACATCACTTCTGCTTTGTTCACTGTGTCATACCAAGCATTTTCAATGTCTGGCACAGAGCCATTAAAATAGCTCTTATCAAGGTAATCAACAATTTCAAATCCATAATAAAACCTCATCTTACTTGACATTTGACATAGTTGACCATTCTCTTCTTGCAATCCTTTCTTTGCCTTCTGGGATAAGCACTTATTTTCTTCCTATTTCACTAGATCTCTCTTTATAATTTATTGGCTTCCTTGCCACTTTTCAACATTGCAGGGCCCCAGGTGTCACCCTTTCATTCTCCTATTTGGTGATATCATCTAATGTCATGCTTTTAAATATCATCTGGATTTTGAGACACTAGATCTGATCTTTTCCCTGAGTCCAGACCTGTATATCTAACTGTTGAGTGAACATTGCTTCTCAGATATTTGGGGTTTCAAATCAGCATGCAACATTGTGGGTGTATCTCAAAAGCATTGTGATAAGTGGAAGATGTCAGAAGCAAAAGACTGTACACTGTTCAGTTCAGTTCAGTCGCGCAGTCGTGTCCGACTCTTTGCGACCCCATGAATCGCAGCACCCCAGGCCTCCCTGTCCATCACCAACTCCCGGAGTTCACTCAGACTCACGTCCATTGAGTCCGTGATGCCATCTAGCTATCTCATCCTCGGTCGTCCCCTTCTCCTCCTGCCCCCAATCCCTCCCAGCATCAGGGTCTTTTCCAACGAGTCAACTCTTGGCATAAGGTGGCCAAAGTACTGGAGCTTCAGTTATAGCATCATTCCTTCCAAAGAAATCCCAGGGTTGATCTCCTTCAGAATGGACTGGTTGGATCTCCTTGCAGTCCAAGGGACTCTCAAGAGTCTTCTCCAACACCACAGTTCAAAAGCATCAATTCTTCAGCGCTCAGCCTTCTTCACAATCCAACTCTCACATCCATATATGACCACAGGAAAAACCATAGCCTTGACTAGACGGACCTTAGTCAGCAAAGTAATGTCTCTGCTTTTGAATATGCTATCTAGGTTGGTCATAACTTTTCTTCCAAGGAGTAAGCGCCTTCTAATTTCATGGCTGTAATCACCATCTGCAGTGATTTTGGAGCCCAAAAAAACAAAGTCTGACACTGTTTCTACTGTTTCCCCATCTATTTCCCATGAAGTGATGGGGCCAGATGCCATGATCTTTGTTTTCTGAATGTTGAGCTTTAAGCCAACTTTTCCACTCTCCTCTTTCACTTTCAACAAGAGGCTTTTTAGCTCCTCTTCACTTTCTGCCATAAGGGTGGTGTCATCTGCATATCTGAGGT
>SJXQ01009351.1:354914-366705 GCA_006408695.1 Aepyceros melampus
GAACCAGTCTGTTGTTCCATGTCCAGTTCTAACTGTTGCTTCCAGACCTGCATACAGATTTCCCAAGAGGCAAGTCAGGTGGTCTGGTATTCCATCTCTTTCAGAATTTTCCACAGTTTATTGTGATCCACACAGTCAAAGGCTTTGGCATAGTCAATAAAGCAGAAATAGATGCTTTTCTGGAACTCTCTTGCTTTTTCCATGATCCAGCAGATGTTGGCAATTTGATTTCTGGTTCCTCTGCCTTTTCTAAAACCAGCTTGAACATCAGGGAGTTCACGGTTCACGTATTGCTGAAGTCTGGCTTGGAGAATTTTGAGCATGACTTTACTAGCATGTGAGATGAGTGCAATTGTGCGGTAGTTGGAGCATTCTTTGGCATTGCCTTTCTTTGGGATTGGAATGAAAACTGACCTTTTCCAGTCCTGTGGCCACTGCTGAGTTTTCCAAATTTGCTGGCAAATTGAGTGCAGCGCTTTCACAGCATCATCTTTCAGGATTTGAAAGAGCTCAACTGGAATTCCATCACCTCCACTAGCTTTGTTCATTTGATGCTTTCTAAGGCCCACTTGACTTCACATTCCAAGATGTCTGTCTCTAGATTAGTCATCACATCATCATGATTATCTGGGTCATGAAGATCTTTTTTGTACAGTTCTTCCGTGTATTCTTGCCACCTCTTCTTAATATCTTCTACTTCTGTTAGGTCCAGACCATTTCTGTCCTTTATCAAGCCCATCTTTGCATGAAATGTTCCCTTGGTATCTCTAATTTTCTTGAAGAGATCTCTAGTCTTATTCTGTGTGATTTCACTTATATGACAAAGTTATGATTCCCAGTGGCTTGTGGTGGGGGATGGGATTGACTACAAGGTAACTTTATGGAGTGATGGAAATCTATATCTTAATGATGTTGGTATGGTTATGGTTATATGATTATACACTTTTACAAATTTATTGAACTATATCCTTAAAATGAGCAAAATTTTACACACAAATTGTTTGAATTAATTATTCTTCAATACATCTGGTTTTAAAAACTGCCCAAATGTCTTTTCATTACAATTAAGATAAAATCAAAATATTTATTCTTCTTGTTTCAATCATATAAGTTTTTGTTCCTCAAAATGACTGAATCCACTCCCATTTCTGTGCTTTAACTCCTCTGTTTGCCTGGATATTTCTTTCTATTTGAATGGCTATGTTTATTTCAGTAGCCAGTCTTTCTTTGGTTCTCTAAATAAGTCTTCTCTCTCCTTTAAGTCAAACTATCCCATTACCCCATTTTAAGCACTTAGCACCAGTCCTATTACATATTTATTTGCTTCCTTATTTTCCCTCTCTCATCAGAGGTCTGCAACTGTCTGGAAGAAAAGGAAATTATCAATTGGATTCACTGTTGGATATCTCAAGATAAGGCCCCATATGTGGCATATTGTCAGCATTGAGTACAATCTGTTGAATGAATGAATGAATAGCAGGAACTTAATAAATATTTGTTGACTTGCTGACTGACTGAAACTTAAACCACAATTATAAACACTGACACTTTGTATTTAACTAAAGAATGTGGTCAGTAATGCTAATGAAGTGTGTACATGAAACATACACATCCATCCGTGGGCATTTATTGAAGCCTTTCCATGTGAATGGCACTGAGCTACAGGGGGCAATCACTTATTTTGAAGAAAACATTCTGTCAATTGTTGTTCCACTCAATTGTTTAAACTTTCTCAAGTGAATAATTTGCAGGGGAAATCTTGGTTGAACATTCTGCAAGAAATCTGTGGAAAGTGTGGAAATAAGTTATTTTAGTTCTGTTTTTGCATGAAGTTTTGCTCTTAATCCAGTTATTAGGAGGATTTCATGGATACTGTTGCTAGATTTGAGAAATTCTGGAACCAAGGGTTATTTTCTCTAATGACTCACACTTGGTATGGTTAAAAAAAAATACTCTTTGTTTTTTGTAAATAGGTACATTAAAAAAAAAATGTAGCCAACTCTATTTTGAGGAACATAAAGGGTAGTTCTGCCTTGGAGAGCTGAAATTATAAGTAACTAGGCAGTAAGTGATCACACCACTGGCACTTAACCGATCATTTTGATAAAGCTTATTGAAGTACATCAAAAATAAATCTGAACATGTGTTTTGTGTATAAACAAATTTGAACTCAGGGTAGAACGCCTTGTGCTAGTCTGAATGAACAGTACTCACAGATAGAGCAGTGAAATCACCAATAAGAAACGTGTCCATGCACACACAGTGGAAAACAGAACTCTACTATAGCTGTGGTCTAGTCTTAATTCTTGGAACTTATGTTAATTTATTTTTTGGTTTTGTTTTTGATAGACATATTGGTCCAAATCAGAGAAGGCAATGGGACCCCACTCCAGTACTCTTGCCTGGAAGATCCCATGGATGGAAGAGCTTGGTAGACTGCAGTCCATGGGGTCGCTAAGAGTCACTGACTGAGCGATTTCACTTTCACTTTTTGCTTTCATGCATTGGAGAAGGACATCGCAACCCACTCCAGTGTTCTTGCCTGGAGAATCCCAGGGACGGGGGAGCCTGGTGGGCTGCCGTCTCTGGGGTCCACAGAGTCGGACACGACTGAAGTGACTTAGCAGCATTGGTCCAAATGAATCAAGAGGACAAAGCCTCTTCCTGGAATTTAGGGTTGCTGCTGCACTGAACCCAATGACTCATTGCAGCAACATCACTCTTTCCTGGCAGAGGATGAGGTTGAAGCAGGTGAGGATAGAATGGAGGTGGGAGAGGAGTTCATCGATGCTGATTGTCATGTCTACTCCAGATCCTCCAACTCTCCTTTTTCTAAAAAGTGAATCATTCATACTTGGTGATAGAGACACTGGGTTCCTGGTAATCATGTCTTCTGAAGTAGTACCGGGTAAAGGAAAGTAACAATTCAGCAATTTCATGTATTAGATGATTGTATGTCAGGGAGAGACTTAAAAGTGTCAAATCCTGATCCTAAATGCTTTGCTGTAATTATATTATACTGTTTTCCTTAGAGTCTGGGTTTAGCTTCACTCGATAGCATCTGAAGAAAAACAAGTACCTGATTTCATTTAATAATTAACATGTGATTATGTGAAATTGGTAAAGCTATGATATTTTCCCTTTGCTTTTAAAGACAAAATAGCATGTACTGCATACATAGCGTGGTGATATACTTTATGTTGAAACCTCTATATGTAAATGTTAAAGATTTTTTGATGTCCAGTGCCCTCAGATCTAAAAATTGTGGTGAAAGAATAGTATTTTGCTACCCTGCAAAACAACCATCCTCTTGCCTCCTGAACTCATAATTATCAAAATACAAGTTTAAAAAATAGTGAAAGCCCTTATCATTATTTTTTAGAGCCCTGCCCCCTAGAAAAACAACCAAACACTGACTTTTTAAGGCCTCCTTTTCTAGAGCTGACATTATTTATCCATTTCGATTCATGACCTTGACTGAGGGAGTTTCTTTTACTCTGGGTACGTAAACATAGCATTATTTGAAAATAATTGAAGTGACTCTACAGAGTGAGAATCATGAAAGTGTCCTATTCATTTTTTTAAAAAAGAAGAATAACTAGAACAACAAAAGAAGAAATAGTAAAAATAGATGCTACTCGTACTGCCAGAGCATGGAATTTTAAAATAATCTCAGGAATTCCCTGGTTGTCCAGTGGTTAGGACTACCCACTTTTGTTGCTGAGGGCCTGGGTTCAATCCCTGGTCCAGGAACAAAGATCTTGCGAGTTGCTTGGTGTGACCATTTTCACAACGTGTCAAGTAAGTGCTACTGAGACTCAGAGTGGTTAGTTTCCTGTTCCCAGGATCAAATATATGGAAAATGCCAGGAACTGAGACAAATATTTGCTCAGTTTATTCTACCCCCACTACACTTTATATCTATGATGTACAAATGATACTATTGCAATTATATTTTCATCTCTTTTGAGGTTCAAATTTGTGTCTTTGTTTTAGGTAACTTAAGGATGGTCTTCAGTGTCTTAGTTCATGGGGCTCTCCTTTCCCTATATCAGGGCCCTCATTTCTAACTGCAAACAAATGAGCACTCTGTAGGTCTGGAATAGCTTGAAATTTCACAGTGTAAATATACTGCTTACTACCTTTTGAAGGGATGCAGTTGTTTCTTTCCAATGCCTCCTTCCTGTTATCTCCTGGCCTCCAGCACTTACCACTCTGCTAGTAACTTCTTTTTGGGTTTCAAGATCCTAAAGATCTCTCTCTGTATCTGAGCTCCCTAGTGTCTGTCCTGGAGTTGCTCCTGGTCAACATTCTGCCTGTCTGGGCTGGGGTTGGGGAGGATGTGGTGAGGGGAGAGGCTCTCCTAGGTTGGACCAAAGCTGAAAATAAGTAGTGGCCATCACAGCTCTTGTGGAATGCAGCTAAAATCTTTGTTTGCATATAGCAGCTTTTGTTTCTGTCCTTCAATCATTTTATGTTCACGAATTGTGAAAGCCCCACGGACAGAAGTGCCTGGTGGGCGACAGTCCACGGGGTTGGAAAGGGTTAGACACAACTGAGTGACTAACATACTTGCTTTTCAATCATTTAATGTCCACATATTGTGTGAGCTACACAATGAGTGTAGATTTTAAAACATGCAGACCATCCAAATTGGATTGTCTATAATGCTTTGATTGAAGACATTTCTCCACCATGACCCACCCATCTTGGGTGGCCCCACAGGGCATGGCTTAGTTTCATTGAGTTAGACCAGGCTGTGGTCCATGTGATTAGATTGACTAGTTTTCTGTGATTATGGTTTCAGTGTGTCTGCCCTCTGATGCCCTCTTGCAACACTTACTGTCTTACTTGGGTTTCTCTTACCTTGGACGTGGGGTATCTCTTCAGGGCTGCTCTAGCAAAGCGCAGCTGCCGCTCCTTGGACGTGAGGTTGCTCTTCTTGGTTGCCACCCGTGACCTCTGATGCTGGATCATCGAAAAAGCAAGAGAGTTCCAGAAAAAAAAATCTATTTCTGCTTTAGTGACTATGCCAAAGACTTTGACTGTGTGGATCACAATAAACTGTGGAAAATTCTGAAAGAGATGGGAATTCCAGATCAGCTGACCTGCCTCTTGAGAAACCTATATGCAGGTCAGGAAGCAACAGTTAGAACTGGACATGGAACAACAGACTGGTTCCAAATAGGAAAAGGAGTACGTCAAGGCTGTATATTGTCACTCTGCTTATTTAACTTCTATGCAGAGTACATCATGAGAAACGCTGGGCTGGAAGAAGCAAAAGCTGGAATCAAAGATTGCCAGGAGAAATATCAGTAACCTCAGATATGCAGAGGACACCACCCTTATGGCAGAAAGTGAAGAGGAACTCAAAAGCCTCTTGATGAAAGTGAAAGAAGAGAGTGAAAAAGTTGTCTTCAAGCTCAACGTTCAGAAAACGAAGATCATGGCATCCGGTCCGATCACTTCATGGGAAATAGATGGGGAAACAGTGGAAACAGTGTCAGACTTTATTTTTTTGGGCTCCAAAATCACTGCAGATGGTGACTGCAGCCATGAAATTAAAAGACTCTTACTCCTTGGAATACAAGTTATGACCAACCTAGACAGCATATTGAAAAGCAGAGATATTACCTTGCCAACAAAGGTCCATCTAGTCGGGCTATGGTTTTTCCAGTGGTCATATATAGGTGTGAGTTGGACTGTGAAGAAAGCTGAGTGCCAAAGAATTGATGCTTTTGAACTGTGGTGTTGAAGAAGACTCTTGAGAGTCCCTTGGACTGCAAGGAGATCCAACCAGTCCATTCCAAAGGAGACCAGTCCTGGGTATTCTTTGGAAGGAATGATGCTAAAGGTGAAACTCCAATACTTTGGCCAACTCATGTGAAGAGTTGACTCATTGGAAAAGACTCCGATGGGAGTC
Organism: Aepyceros melampus; assembly: GCA_006408695.1. Lineage (NCBI taxonomy): Eukaryota > Metazoa > Chordata > Mammalia > Artiodactyla > Bovidae > Aepyceros > Aepyceros melampus. The sequence continues at coordinate 360,838 of SJXQ01009351.1, forward strand.
TGCTGGGAGGGTTTGGGGGCAGGAGGAGAAGGGGATGACCGAGGATGAGATGGCTGGATGGCATCACCGACTTGATGGATGTGAGTTTGAGTGAACTCCGGGAGTTGGTGATGGACAGGGAGGCCTAGCGTGCTGCAATTCATGGGGTCGCAAAGAGTCGGACACGACTGTGCGACTGAACTGAACTGAACTGAAAGACATTTCTGGTACTATTTCTGCATTTTCCCTCACAATGATAAAAATTAAAACCTGAAGCACATACCATAATGAAAATAAGTATCTAAGGCATCGTCTAAATAATCAAGTTTAGATTCACACTGCCACCGTGTATTGTATTTTACTTTTCTGAAAGTCAGTTCCCCTTGAAAGACACTTTTGATAAATTTCATCAGATATTTTACTAATCCTAATTCAATGTAACAAATACTTTAGACTATCTATTATCTGCTTTATTCTAAGCTAGAAACTGGCCTTATGAAGTAAGTATAAGAGTTTCTCCACTCAAGAAGTTTACAGTCTAATTAGAAAATCCTAATAAATAGGTGTCTGTACGTATGTGTGTTTGTACATGAGACAGTCAGATAAACACAGCATAATATATGGTGATGCTGTAAAATGTGGTGTTTAGATGGCAAGTATGACAGGAAGTCACAGTATTGAAAGCATTTTAAGAGTTTCTTCAATGTGCTAGCTGTTCTAATCCCTTCCTCTCAGCTGTGAAGTTTTGACTCGGTTTGGAAAAAAATAATATCCTCAACAAACAATTTTAAATCTGTGGCTTTTTGGTATCCTCTGTTATTACTTTTCTCTCCATGTAATAAACGGGCAATGTGTTCCTTTATCCTCTTCTTACTCTGGAGTCACTGAGCCATTTTTTTTTTTTTAAACTGTCTTTTTTGTCTTCATGCCAGTTGCATCTCATTTCTTATTTTGGTTTTCCTGACTGTTCCAAAAGGCTGACCTAAAGTCAAATTATTTAATTTCCTGGGAAAAAAATAGTTTCTTTCTTATTCTTATCACTTTGTTCTTCATCTTTAAGTTTAAAGCTTAATTCACCAATTGGTATATTTTTAACAAGTCCCCCTTTAAGGTAAGGTGACACATACCTCTTTTCTTCAAAAATATTTTTTACAATTTTAGAATTGTAAGTTGCCAACATTTGTGTGTAGCATATTTCTAAAAAAATCCATAGGGAAATTTGACATAAATCTACAAATATAATATTTAGAATGTTAACTATAATAAAACCTGAAACTACATCTTTAGATGAAAACTTTTTTTTTTTGATGTAATCATAAAACCCCATCTTATGCTATATTTAATACTTTTGTAAAGAGTAAACTTTGGAGAAGTAATCTGAAAATGTGTCTAGCTAGAATAATGGAAAAGTATGGTACATCATGAATCAATATAAATTTTTTTTTGAAGAAAGCAAAATGACCAGGATGGACAATGAAATGTTTCAAGCACTATAAAATGTACAATTTTATATAAAATAACTTTAGAATTGGTTTTCCCCTGGATAATAAACAATGGTGAAATGTACTAAAAATACAGAAAAACATTATATTTTGAGAAGCATATTAAATCAGAGAAATGAAATTGTCATAATTGATAAAGACTCTCAGAAAAGCAAAATTTGATATAACCAGTCTGGCGCTTAAAATGGGTAAACCAGCTATCAGGGGTCAATGAGAAACAACTTAAAAATGGCATCAAAATTTTGAAAAAAATCTCTAAATAAGGCCAAATACAACTCCCATAACACATTGGCATATATATTAAGAGGAGGTTTTACAGTGTTTATTTATTCTGGTAATGTGGCTACTACTGGCCCATGTATTCTCCATGACTCTTTTCAAAGTGGCTCCTCCTAAAAGCCTAGAAGCTCCTACCTCTCTCTTGAGTCTTGAACTTTTATGCTAATTTAGATTTTCTTGGTCTTGACATTTTTATTGATATGTTAATATTTAGATTTAATTTTATATCTTTTTAATGAATAAATTTTAGCATATAATATGTGCATAAGATATGATGATGAATGGATTATAGCTTTAAGGTCTCAATGGTTAGATCTCTCTAATGCCATTCAAGTTTTTCCTTATCTAGAAAAATAACCTAATTGATAATTTTAAATTTAAAAAAATGAATAATTATACCCAAGCTATTCTTTTAGAATATGATTTAAAATATAAAACAGACTCACAAGCTAATTCTTATCAATTAATCTAAGGGTTTAAGGTAATAATTTTGAAGGTAGGTTAAATGATTTATCTGGAATCTTTTACACTTGTTTGGGTGGTGGCTCTTCCAGACATTAGTTTTGTGATATCAGGTACTTTGTTTAATCTATGCCTCTTTTTTATCTGAAAATGTGAAAATTAATGGTGCCCATCTTGTAGGATTGTTTGGAGGATTAAATGAATTAAGATTTTTAAAGTGTTTGGAATAGTAAGCAAGTATTTAAACATTATTTGTTTGTATATTATTACTCATCTCCCAATGCAGTAACTCTCTCCAGCTATGTCAAATATGTTATTAAAACCTATCCGCTATCCATTGTTTAGATTTCAGTTACGGAATTTTCCTTTTATTGAAATTTTATTTATTTTAAAATCTCATTGTTTATTTCTTTTGTTTTTGTTCATACTTGTTCATACTTTCAAAACAAAAAACTTCCTTAGATATATTAAGCACAATAACTTTTCTATGCTCTTTAAAAGCCTCAAGTCTGACACCACTTGAATTTAGATTCTTGGCTTGAGGAGTTTTGGATTATCCAGGAAGAATGGATTTAGACTAGAATTCATACAAGGGCTGATTTTAGCTGATAATTTTCCAGGAAATTTCCCTTTTGTTCTTTTTCACCCAGTGCCAAGGTTCAAGATGGGTGGTTTAACTTGCTATTGTTTGGAGCCATGAGTGGGAATAGACAGACATTTCTACTTCACTCTTTTTCTGAGGTCTGAAGGCTCTTCTTTATACAAGAGTCTCCCCATCTTCTGGTGAAGTTCTGTCTCAGCTCTTTTAAAGTCCTTGAAAAAAACAAAAACAAAAACAAAAAACTCGTGCGCCTGTATTCAGCAAATGCCCTTTGATATTAAATTGGCTTTATCTTATTTTTTCCCCTTCCCAGTTCTTGAACTTATCCTTAAATTTATTTCTTTTCTTTCTTTCTTTCTTTTTTTTTTAAACTGGAGTTCAGAACATTGAGCATGAAACGTATCCTCTTAAATTTTAAAGTTTACAATATATTATTGTTGGTTATAGGCCCTCTATTGTGGAGCAGCTTGCTAGAACTGATTCATCTTGCACAAGTGAAACTTTATACCTGTTGAACAATGCTTCCCATTCCCCCACCTCTTTCCCTGGCAACTCACTATTCTACTCCTGCTTCCGAGAATCTGACTCTTTGTTAAGTGAAATCATGTGGTATTTATCATTACATGACTGGCTTTTTCTACTATAATGTTTTCCAGGCTTATCTAAGTTGTTCCATGTGGCAGAATTTCCTCCTTTTAAAGGCTGAATACTATACCATTTTATAAATATACCACAATTTCTTTCTCCTCTTACCAACTGTCAGACATTTTAGGATATTTCCTATCTGCTTTATTGACTATGCTAAAGCCTTTGACTGTGTGGATCACAGTAAACTGTGGAAAATTCTGAAAGAGATGGAATACCAGACCACCTGACCTACCTCTTGAGAAACCTATATGCAGGTCAGGAAGCAACAGTTAGAACTGGGCATGGAACAACAGACTGGTTCCAAATAGGAAAAAGAATATGTCAAGGCTGTATGTTGTCACCCTGCTTATTTACTTCTATGCAGAGTACATCATGAGAAACGCTGGGCTGGAAGAAGCACAAGCTGGAATCAAGATTGCCGGGAGAAATATCAATAACCTCACATATGCAGAGGACACCACCCTCATGGCAGAAAGTGTAGAACTAAAGAACCTCTTGATTAAAGTGAAAGAGGAGAGTGAAAAAGTTGGCTTAAAGCTCAGTATTCAGAAAACGAAGATCATGGCATCTGGTCCCATCACTTCATGGGAAATAGATGGGGAAACAGTAGAAACAATGTCAGACTTTATTTTTCTGGGTTCCAAAATCACTGCAGATAGTGATTTCAGCCATGAAATTAAAAGACAGTTACTCCTTAGAAGGAAAGTTGTAACCAATCTAGATAGCATATTCAAAAGCAGAGACATTAGTTTGCCGACTAAGGTCCGTCTAATCAAGGCTATGGTTTTTCCAGTGGTCATGTATGGATGTGAGAGTTGGACTGTAAAGAAAGCTGAGCTCTGAAGAATTGATGCTTTTGAACTGTGGTGTTGGAGAAGACTCTTGAGAGTCCCTTGGACCACAAGGAGGTCCAACCAGTCCATCCTAAAGGAGATCAGTCCTGGATGTTCTTTGGAGGGACTGATGCTGAAGCTGAAACTCCAGTACTTTGGGCACCTGATATAAAGAGCTGACTCATTTGAAAAGACCCTGATTCTGGGAAAGATTGAGGGCAGGAGGAGAAGGTGACGGCAGAGGATGAGATGGCTGGATGGCATCACTGACTCAATGGACATGAGTTTGGGTGAACTCTGGGAGTTGGTGATTGACAGGGAGGCCTGGCATGCTGCAGTTCATGGGGTCGCAAAGAGTCACACACAAGTGAGAGCTGAACTGAACTGAACTATCTTGGCTATTGTGAATATGCTACAATAAATATGAGAGTGCAAGTGTCTTTTGAAAGTACTTATTTCAGTTCTTTTGAATGTACACGCAGAAGTGGAATTTCTGACTCATGTGTAAGTTCTCTTTTTAACTTTTTGAGGAACCTTCATACCTTTTTTAATAGTGGCTGTACCATTTCACATTCTCACCAATAATGTACAAGAACTCCAATTTCTCCGTATTCTCACCAATGCTCTTTGTCTGTTGTTGTTTTTTTGATAATAGCTATTCTAACAGGTGTGAGGTGATATCTTATTGAGGTTTTCATTCACATATCCCTGGTGATTAGTGATGTTGAACATCTTTTCATACCTGTTGGCTACTTCTGTATCTTCTTCAGAGACGTGTCTATGCAAGTCTTTTGCTCATTTTTAATCAGGTTATTACCATTTTTTGATATTGAGTTATATGAATTTCTTACTTAGTTTGAATATTAACCCCTCATCAGATATATGAACTAGATATTAATTTATTTGCTGTATGCTCTTTGGTCCATTTCCAGCAACTTTAAATGTTGTTCTTTTTACATAATTTTCTACCAGTTTATCTGGGAGTTAGGGAGGGGTGAATCCATGTAGCTCTTCATGTTCTCCTGCCAGAAATGAAACCTGTGTATTTAGTTTCAAATGATATAATAAATACATATGATAGAGATGGTATAAATATACGTGAACTAGAATACTGATGCTCATTCAATCTCTATGTGCTTTTTATTTATACCATCCCTTGCTTTCTTTACCCCTCAGAGTGACCAAGTTTTGATAGGTGATGTTGTTTTCTTTACCTTAAAAAATTTTAGCAAATAAATATGGAGGCCTGAAATATATAATATTAGATATTAATTATTAATATTTTTAAAATTAAACAAAGACTGTTTCCTAAATAGCCTTCTAGGACTGTTTTTTTTATTTGTATTATATTAAGACTTTTCCATATTGCAGCATGTAGCTGTAATTTAGTCAGTTTTACTTCACTATAACATTTCACTTTCTATTTATTTATAAATCCTTTATCCTTTTGATGGATACAGGTTGTTACCAGGACTGGAAGATCATTTGATGTCAGTCGTACTGGTCAGGCTAAACAATTCTTTGAAGCAAAAAGAGCTAGAAAAGCTAAAAAAAAAAAAAAAAA
>SJXQ01009352.1:0-11016 GCA_006408695.1 Aepyceros melampus
TTGAAGAAGGTTGAATTCTTTCTTCCTTTTGGTTTCTGCCCTCCTAAGATTGGTTTAGTGGTTTGTGTAAGCCTTGTATAGGGTGAGATTTGTGCTGAGTTTTTGTTTGTTGTTTGATTTTCCTCTGATGGACAAGGCTGAATGAGGTGGTAATCCTGTCTGCTGATGACTGGGTTTGTATTTTGTTTTGTCTGTTGGTTAGATGACATGTCCTGCACAGAGTGCTGCTACTGGTGGTTGGATGATGCTAGGTCTTGTATTCAAGTGGTTTCATTTGTGTGAGTTCACACTATTTGATACTCCCTGGGATTAATTCTCTAGTAGTCTAGAGTCTTAGTCTAGAGTCAGTGCTCCCACTCCAAAGGCTCAGGGCTTGATCTCTGGTCAGAAACAAAGATTCCACAAGTGGCATTAAGTGATATTAAAACAAATATCCAAAAATGAGAAGCCAAAAATGAACCCCAGACAAATGGCAAAATAATCAGGCAAATAATAATTAAAATAATGGAATATACATGTACGCATATAAACCCATGAACAAAGTCAAAACAGTCCAACAAAGATAAAGTACAGTAGACTGACCCAGCAAACAAAGGAAATAAAAAATTATGTTTACCAGTTAAGAACAAAACTAACTATAGCACAAACTGGAATACAAAACTAAAGCAAGGTGCCAAGTGGGGAATAAAGCAATGAAAACAAAACAAATATGCTGTTCAGTTCAGTTCAGTTCAGTTCAGTCACAGTTGTGTCCGACTCTTTGCAACCCCATGGACTGTAGCATGCCAGGCTTCCCTGTCCATCACCAGCTCCTGGAGCCTACTCAAACTCATGTCCAATGTGTCGGTGATGCATCCAACCATCTCATCTTCTGTCATCCCCTTCTCCTCCTGCCCTCAATCTTTCCCTGCATCAGAATCTTTTCAAATGAGTCAGTTCTTCACATCAGGTGGCCAAAGTATTGGAGCTTCAGCTTCAGCACCAGTCCTTCCAATGAATAGTCAGGACAGATTTCCTTTAGGATTTACTGGTTGGATCTTCTTGCACTCCAAGGGACTCTCAAGAGTCTTCTCCAACACCACACTTCAAAAGCATCAATTCTTCGGTGCTCAGCTTTCTCTATAGTCCAACTCTCACATCCATACATGACTACTGGAAAAACCATAGCTTTGACTAGACAGACCTCTGTTGGCAAAGTAATGTCTCTGCTTTTAAATATGCTGTTAAGGTTGGTCATAAATTTTTCCATGGAGCAAGTGTCTTTAATTTCATGGCTGCAGTCACCATCTGCAGTGATTTTGGAACCTAAAAAATAAAGTCTGTTTCCATTGTTTCCCCATCTATTTGCCATGAAGTAATAGGATGCCATGATCTTAGTTTTCTGAATGTTGAGTTTAAGCCAACTTTTTTACCTTCCTCTTTCATTTTCATCAAGAGGCTCTTTAGTTCTTCTTTGTTTTCTGCCATAGGGTGATCTCATCTGCATATCTGAGGTTATTGATATTTCTCCCAACAATCTTGAATCCAGCTTGTGCTTCATACAGACCAGTGTTTTTCATGATGTACTCTGCATATAAGTTAAATAAGTAGGGTGACAAGATACAGCCTTGATGTACTTCTTCCCTGATTTGGAACCAGCCTTTTGTTCTATGTCCAGTTCTAACTGTTGCTTTCTGAGCTGCATGCAGATTTCTCAAGAGGCAGGTCAGGTGGTCTGGTACTCCCATCTCTTTAAGAATTTTCCACAGTTTGTTGTGATCCACACAAAGGCTTTTGGCATAGTCAATAAAGCAGAAGTAGATGTTTTTCTGGAACTCTCTTTCTTTTTCAGTGATTCAACAGATGTTGGCAATTTGATCTCTATTTCCTCTGCCTTTCTAAATCCAGCTTGAACATCTGGAAGTTCATGGTTCACGTACTGTTGGAACCTGGCTCGGAGAATTTTGAGCATTACTTTACTAGTGTGTGAGATGAATGTAATTGTGCAGTAGTTTGAGCATTCTTTGGCATTGCCTTTCTTTGGGACTGGAATGAAAACTGAACTTATGCAGTCCTGTGGCCACTATTGAGTTTTCCAAATTTGCTGGCATATTGAGTGCAGCACTTTCACAGCATCATCTTTTAGGATTTGAAATAGCTCCACTGGAATTCCATTACCTCCACTAGCTTTATTCATAGTGATGCTTCCTAAGGCCCACTTGACTTGGCATTCCAAGATATCTGGCTCTAGGTAAATTATCACACCGTCGGGATTATCTGGGTAGTGAAGATCTTTTTTGTACAGTTCTTCTGTGAATTCTTACCACCTCTTCTTAATATCTTCTGCTTCTGTTGGATACATTTCTGTCCTTTATTTCATGCCCATCTTTGCATGAAATGTTCCCTTGGTATCTCTAATTTTCTTGAAAAGGAAAGAAAGAAAAGAAATAAAGAATAGACATGCAAAGTTAAATAGAGGTATATGAAGGAGATTTATATACATTAAAGATTAACTGCAAGGGGAAAAGAACAGCAGGAAAGGCAAACAAAGGAATATATGTAGAAAAAATATAATAGGTTTTAAAAAATTAAAATTATAAAAAGAGAAAAGAAAAGAAAAGAAAAAGATGAAAGAAAATACAGGGGAAAAAAAAAGAAAAAGGAAAAACTCCTCAGAACTGTAAAAGCCCAACATTGAGGCAGAGATTTATTACAATAAAAATTATGGTTGAATATACACGTATACATATACGTCCATTGGAGAAGGCGATGGCAACCCACTCCAGTACTCTTGCCTGGAGAATCCCATGGATGGAGGAGCCTGGTAGGCTACAGTCCATGGGGTCACTAAGAGTCGGACATAACTGAGCGACTTCACTTTCATTTTTCACTTTTCACTTTCATGCCTTGGAGAAGGAATGGCATCCACTCTAGTGTTCTTGCCTGGAGAATCCCAGGGACAGAGGAGCCTATTGGGTGCCATCTATGGGGTCACACAGAGTCGGACACGACTGACATGACTTAGCAGTAGCATATACATCCATAAGCAAAATCAAAACATTCCAACAAAAATAAAGTACAAAAATTCCCTGTGAACAAAGGAAATAAAAAATTATATCTACCAGAACAAAACTAACTAAAGCATAAACTGCAAACAAAACTAAAGCAAGGTGCCAACTGGGTAATAAAGCAATGAAAATAAAACTAACAAATACGTTGAGAGGAAAAGAGAGAACACAAAGAAAAAAAGAATAGATATGCAAAGTTAAATAGAGGTAGGTAAAGAAGATTTATGTATGTTAAAGATTAACTGCAAGGAGAAAAGAACAATAGGAAAAGCAAACAAAGGAATAAATGTAGGAAAAAGTAACCTTAGTTTTAAAAAATTACAATTAAAAAAAGAGAGAAAGAAAGGAAAATTCCACAGAACTGCAAAAGCCCAACAAGTCAAAACATAAGAATAATAAATGTTTTTCTTGAGTCACTGCTGTCAGAGTCCTTTCCCTCACTGGGAGTCACAGTGCACCTCACCTCCCTAGGATGACCCCAAACACTGTGCTGATCTCTGGACCTGCAGGGGGCAGCTCAGATTCTACTCTGGTTCTACTCTCTTCTTGCCTCCAATGTCCACAGCTATCAGAACTAGTGTGTTTTCTTTGGTGGGAGCTCTCAATGACCTTTTATATATTCCATAGACACAGAGTCTGCCTAGTTGAACATGTGAGTTTAATCTGCAGGTTGTACAGCTGATGGGAAGCTTTTGGGTCTTCTTCCTTAGCCACACTGCCCCTGGGTTTCAATTGTGGTTTTATTTCCACCTCTGCATGTGGGTTGTCCACTGGGGTTTGCTCCTGTGGCTGCCCTGGAGGGCTTGGGTTTGCCTCTAGGAGGCCCAGGTGTGGAGGTGGTGCAGCTGCTTGGGTCGCAGGGCTTCTGGCAGACCAGGTAGTCAGGGGAGCTGGTGGCTAGGGCAGCAGGAAATATGGTGCTCTAGAAGGGTATGGCAACCAGTCTTGGCCAATACACCCCAGTATTCTTGGGAGGGACTGGGGGCAGGAGGAGAAGGGGATGACCAAGGATGAGATGGCTGGATGGCATCACGGACTCAATGGACGTGAGTCTGAGTGAACTCTGGGAGTTGGTGATGGACAGCGAGGCCTGGCGTGCTGCGATTCATGGGGTCTCAAAGAGTCGGACACGACTGAGTGACTGAACTGAACTGAACTGAACTGATTCTTGCCTGGGGAACTGCCCTCCCTGACAAGCCTGGCAGGCCACAGTCTACAGGATTGCAAAGAGTCGGACATGACCAAAGTGACCCTGTGTGCATAGACATAAGACTATTTTTGCTGGTGGCAACTCTGCCCCAGTGAGCCCTGAGTGTGAAGGCAGCTCAGCTGCTTGGTTTATGGGGACCCTGGTGGTGCCAAGTGTGTAGGGACACAGACTGTCTCCACTGCAGGAGTTATGGCCCTATCAGAGTTTTTTGAGCATTTTGTAGCTGGTATTCAAAAGGCCTCTTCAGCCAGTCTTTCTCTGCAGCTTTGCTCCTTCAGGCACTTAAAGGGGCACCCTGGGTGAGGTCCTGTGCTATAGTTCAGTCCAGCAGGCGTTTGATGGACCAGCCTCTCTACTGTTCAGCTGCCTTTGCTGGCGTGTGAGGTGAGAAATGTTATGGTGATGGCTCCACCCTCTGTGTGACTGGCAGTATCGCCTTGCTTCCATGGCTGCCTGGCTTTTCTCTGCCAGCATTTCCCATCATGATCTCCTCCCTCCCCTCCCCTTGATCTGTCTCTCCACAGTCAACAGCAGCCCTTGCCCTGGGATTGCTTCATAATCCTGAAACTCCAGCTCCCAACTGCTGCACCTTCCAGGGGTCCCTCGTCCCCGTCCGGGGTATGTATGGCTGCAGCAAGGATTGTCTGATTCTCATTCCATTTAGGCTGCCACAGATCAGTTGTTCACTTTCAGCTTTGTTTCTTCTCTGACTCAGACAGTTGCCTCGTGTGGGGATTGGACCCCTGCTTCAGTTCCCCCACCCGCCGAGGGCAGGTCCAGTCCTACTAACACTCCTGTTTTCCCCCACGAGTTCCTTTGTCCTACCGAGTTTTGCATGGTTCTATATATTCTTTCCCATTGGTCAGGTACTCCTGTCTGCTCTCAACTGGTGTTCTGCATGCACTTCTGTGTCTGAAGGTGTATTCCTGATGTATCCGTGGAGAGAGATGTACTCCTTGTCCACCTACTCCTCTGCCATCTTTTTCTTCATTCAATAACACTTTTTTTTAAATAGACTTGGTGGATATTGAGGATATTAGGATGTTCATGGTCTTCTGCCCTTTCTCATGGGGCTGCAGAGAAAAACCTTGTACATAAGATTTCATGCTCACGTCTGTTTATACATTCATAGGACAAATGTCTGAGTGAAACTTGCTTTGTCAGTGGGGATGTATATTCATAATTTGATTGACATTGCTGAATTACCTTCTGTATCAAATAATTCTTACAGCAATTTCTAAAAGTAATTGTTTCTTTACACTCTAGTGAATATGGTATAAGACTTTAAAATTCTTTTTCAGACTGGTAGGTGGAATATGGAACCTTGTAGTTTGTTGATGAAAAATCAAATAATAATCAAGCTATGAAAAAGGAAAGAGAATTTCGAGTCAAACTGAGGATTCCAACCCAAGGAAACAGGTTCTCATCCATGGATCAAGAGTTAGAGCTGCAGTTTTATACATATTTGAAATGAAGAAATTATGTGTCATACTGACAGGTTAGCATTGTGTACACAATTCATCATTTTTTTTGTTGTTGTCAATAATGCATGTACAGACAAGCCTTTGGGCAATGCAACCTCTTATTTCAGATGAAAAAGAAATACATTAATCATAGAATTATAATGCTGGCACCTGAAGAAAGGGGCCAACTTTTTCTCAAAGGTTGATTTCATTCTCCTGCTTTGAGGAGGTCTGGTTAACATAAGATGCACATTGAGCATTGAGAAAGGCCTTCCACAAAGGGAGTATGTCATTTCTTTCCCCTGCCATAGAAAATTTATGGTATTCCTCATCAAGTTTTAATTTGTATTTTTTATTACATGTGAGATTTAGCATTTCTTCATATATAAAAAAGCCATATTTCCCTTCCTGTGAACCTACTGTACATATCTTTTTATTATTTTTTCATTTTTTTTCTTATTTTGGTGTTTATATTGATTTCTAGAAGCTCATTATGTATCAGAGGAGATGGAATATTTTTATTCTGAGTAATTAGCAAACCTTTGGCAGATACCATCTACTCCCCAAAATGTGTACTGAACTAATTTTTCAAAGCAATTTCAGTTGTATTGATTGTGATCAAATATAACATATGCCATGTGTTATTGTTTTCCCTCTACAACATAAATTATATCGTACCTTTTAGGAAAATCTAGAACATACCAACAAACAAATCCACCACTCAGTATTTCATAAGATACTTTTCATAGGCATAGAGGCATGCTTTTAAGGCTGTATAATAGTCGAAGTGTGAGAATCCTTGGGGAAATTACTACATCCAACAAAGAACTTTTATGGGTGTCATAGTCAGGCTCTCATAGAAGGCAAACCCATTGCAGCTAGTGTGAGGGAAAAGGCCTACAGGGATGAAGACTGAGTGCAAAGTGGTGCCATCCTGAGCAGTGCAGTTCTGTGGATGCTGATGGCCCCAAAGTGGCGGGGAGGAGCCAGGAAATTCAACTGTCAATTGTTTGGTCCCCAGCGCTTCCAGGTAGTGGCTCTCAGGGCAGCAGTTCCTGGGGAGCAGATCCCAAGCTCTGAAGCATGTATGTCATCTGAGGTGAGAGGGGGTGGAGGTGTAGAGCCTCAGGGCGTTCCGGCATCCTGGCTTGAATGAGGCCAATCCAGAGAACAGCCTGCATGCTGGAGCTGAGGCAAGGTGACAACAGCGTGGCTGAGGTCTTTACTGAGAAAGCAACCAAGGGCCAAGAAGGCAGGTGGGAAGCCGGACTTCATGGATTCACAGCCACTCGTGTGTTAATGTGTGACTTTCAAGTTTCAGTCCAAGTTGACCCACCGTCATCCCAGGGAGAAGCTCCTACAGCAGGACTTGGCAAACTTTTTCTGTAAAAAGCCAGACAGTAAATATTTTAGGCTTGCAGGCCATCATCTCTGTTGAAACTACTCAACTCTGCCATTGGAGCGTGAAAGCAGCAGCCATAGATATGTAAATGAACAAACGTGCTTGTGCCCTAAGAAAACTTTCTTCATGACTCTGAAATTGAACTGATATGTCATGAAATATTATTTTTCTTTTAACTTTTTAAAACCATTTAAAAATGTATAGGAAAGCTACTATCAACGAAAACAGAAAATATGTGTCGGCAAAGATGTGGAAACATTGAAACCTTTGAGCACTGTTGGTGAGAATGTAAACTGGTGCAGCCACTTCAGAAAACAGTTTGGAGCTTCCTCAAAAAATTAGAAGTAGAGCTATCATATATCTAGTACAGTAATCAACTTTCAGGTATTTATCTAAAAAAAGCGAAAATACTAATTCAAAAAAATGTATGTACCCCCATGGTCATTGAAGCATTATTTATAACAGATAAGACATGGAAATAATGTGTTCATTGTTGGATGAATGGATTAAAAAATGTGATATTTAGATACAGTTATCTATATATACACAATAGAATAATATTCAGCTACAAAAAAAAATGGAATCTTGCTATTTGCAACAACATGAATGAAGCTGGAGGGCATTACGCTCAACGAAATAAATCAAAAAAAGAGAGACAAATACTGTATGATCACACTTACATGTGGCATCTAGAAGGAAAACCAAACTCAAGCTCACGCAGAACAATTGGAGGTTGCCAGAGGCAGGGGATGAGAGGAGAGGGAAATGGGGAAAGGGGGTACGGTAATAAAATAAGAAAGTCATAGAGATGTGCTCAGATGGTAAAGAATCCACCTGCAGTGCGGGAGACCTGGGTTCAGTCCCTTGGTTGGGAAGATCCCCTGGGGAGGGCATGGCAACCTACTTCAGCGGAGAATCTTCTTGCCTGGAGAATCCCCATAGACAGAGGAGCCTGGCAGGCTATATAGTCCATGGGGTCACAAAGAGTCAGACACGACTGAGTACCTAAGCACACATCACAGAGATGTAAAGTACAGCACGGTGACTGTAGTGGATAGTATGTGCTACATATTTGACAGCTGCTAAGAGAATAGATCTAAAGGTTCTCATCATAAGAAAAAAAATTTGTGACTACACATGGTGACAGAAGTTAGCCAGACTTACGATGATCATTTTCCAGTATGTGTATTGACTAATTCAAGTTATAGACTTGAAACAATATAACGTTATATGTCAACTATATTTCAATATAAGTAAATAAATAAAATGGTGAGCCACTAAGGAAAACAATGTGGTAGTTCCTTAAAAAATTAAAAATAGAATCACATACACATACGTGTGTGTATGAGCTCAGTCACTCAGTTCTATCTGACTTTTTGTGACCTCATGGACTGTAGGCCACCAGGCTCCTCTGTTTATGGAATTTTCTTGGCAAGAATACTAAAATGGGTGCTGGGCTGTGCTTAGTTGCTCAGTTGTGTCTGATTCTCTGCAACCCATGGACTGTAGCCTGCCAGGCTCCTCTGTCCATGGGGATTTGACACGCAAGAATACTGGAGTGGGTAGATCCTTCTCCAGAGGATCTTCCCAATGCAGGGATCGAACCTGGGTCTCCCGCATTGAAGGTGGTTCTTTACTGTCTGAGCCACCAGGGAAGCCCAACCCTCCCTAATTCAGATAAAAAAAATCCCATATGGCAAATAATTTAAAATATCATCCATAAAGAAGAAGGTAGATGAATAATCTTTTTATTTCGCAGTGAGTGTAAGAGAAATGTGCTAATTTATTGAAAAGCAGAAATAAACTTTGACAAATGCTCTGCAAGCATCACCATGGAGAGATCCTTACAAACTTTTCCCTAAACCCGGTGGCCTTTCTCTTCAAGGACGAAGGAGGTGATGCTGTCGGCCTTTCCCTGTTCTGAGCTGGGATGGGGATGATCAGCCTCAAATCATCAGAGGATCTTTCCTCTTCTGCTTTTCTCTCTGCTATTTTTGAAGGCCACTATAAGTTACCAGCTATCTTTTTTGTTCCTTGACAGATAGCATGGTTTTCCATAAAAAGCTCATTGCAGACCGATATAAAGTGATGGCTAAGCAAGTGACTATAATACATCAACTGCATGAAATATTACACATCTCTTTAAAGAATAAATGAGAAGTCTGTGTAACAGTATGGAAAACGTTGCTCCACTGGTCTAAATAGAAAATAGAACAGTCAGTGACAGATGGACAGAGTGACTCCAGCTATGTTAAATCTGTGCACACACCTCCTGGACTGGAAGGGACTCAGGGAGTTAAAATGGCCATGCAAGCATTTGGTGGATATGAAATTTGGGTCCACAAATATGAAAAGAACAAGTGTTCCACACACAAAGTGTTATGAGTTCACATTCTGGCTCTTACACTTCTTAGCTTAGTCATTTGGGATACAAGCTCATCTACTCTTGAGTTTCAGCCTCAGAGAAGAGGAATAATTAGGGACTTTCCTGGTGGTCCGGAGGCTAAGATTCCACGCTTCCAATGCATGGGGCCCAGTTTCTATCCCTGGTCAGGGAACTAGATTGAACATGCCTCAACTAAAAAAGATCCTGCATGATGCAATGAAGATTAAAGATCCCATGTGCCACAACTAGGACCTGGTGCAGCCAAGTAAATAAATAGAAATAAATATTTAAAAAGAAATTATTAAAAAAAGAAAGGAACAATTAAATATGTGGTACCTAATAGGTTCAATAAGCAGTAGGAATTACCTTTACAGGAGAAGAAATTTTCAAGTGTTGTTACCAAGTGATTATAATAATTTTAAAGACTCAAAGATTTCTGATTAATAGTTGTTTATTTTCCTTGTAGAAAGTTTAAGAAGTACACACAAATAAATAAATACCTGTTTCAAATCCTGAATCTGCTTGCCACTCCTTAGGATGTCAGTATCTCCCTTAGTCTGCTCTTCTGTAAATTGAGTCCAATAACTATTCTCAAGGTTCAGTTCAGTTCAGTTCAGTCGCTTAGTTGTGTCCGACTCTTAGTGACCACATGAATCACAGCACGCCAGGCCTCCCTGTCCATCACCAACTCCCAGAGTTCACCCAAACTCATGTCCATCGAGTTGGTGATGCCATCCAGCCATCTCATCCTCTATTGTCCCTTTCTCCTCCTGCCCCCAATCCCTCCCAGCATCAAGGTCTTTTCCAATGAGTCAACTCTTCACATGAGGTGGCCAAAGTACTGGAGTTTCAGCTTTAGCATCATTCCTTCCAAAGAACACTCAGGACTGATCTCCTTTAGAACGGACTGGTTGGATCTCCTCGCAGTCCAAGGGATTCTCAGGAGTCTTCTCCAACATCACAGTTCAAAAGCATCAATTCTTCGGTGCTCAGCTTTCTTTATAGTCCAACTTGCCCATCCATACATGTGAGAGAGTCATTTCCTAGGCAGGTTGATAAGAAGTCTAGGAGTCCCCAAGGAGAGAGGGGTCTGGAATCCTCAAGGAGGAAGAAAGGAAAAACTTTTTTTTCCTTCTCTACAATCCTTAGGATTAAATAACAATAAGATGGAGAAGCTCTATACAGTCAACAAAGACAAGACTGGGAGCTGACTGTGGCTCAGATCATGAACTCCTGATTGCCAAATTCAGACTTAAGTTGAAGAAAGTGGGCAACACCACTAGACCATTCAGGTATGACCTAAATCAAATCCCTTATGATTATACAGTGGAAGTGAGAAATAGATTTAAGGGTCTAGATCTGATAGATAGAGTGCCTGATGAACTATGGAATGAGGTTCGTGACATTGTACAGGAGATAGGGATCAAGACCATACCCATGGAAAAGAAATGCAAAAAGGCAAAATGGCTGTCTGGGGAGGCCTTACAAATAGCTGTGAAAAGAAGAGA
>SJXQ01009352.1:11769-73920 GCA_006408695.1 Aepyceros melampus
CCCCATCACTTCATGGGAAATAGATGGGGAAACAGTAGAAACAGTGTCAGACTTTGTTTTTTTGGGCTCCAAAATCACTGCAGATGGTGATTGCAGTCATGAAATTAAAAGGCGCTTACTCCTTGGAAGAAAAGTTATGACCAACCTAGATAGTATATTCAAAAGCAGAGACATTACTTTGCCGACTAAGGTCCATCTAGTCAAGGCTATGGTTTTTCCTGTGGTCATGTATGGATGTGAGAGTTGGACTGTGAAGAAGGCTGAGCGCCGAAGAATTGATGCTTTTGAACTGTGGTGTTGGAGAAGAGTCTTGAGAGTCCCTTGGACTGCAAGGAGATCCAATCAGTCCATTCTGAAGGAGATCAACCCTGTGATTTCTTTAGAAGGAATGATGCTAAAACTGAAGCTCCAGTACTTTGGCCACCTTATGCGAAGAGTTGACTCATTGGAAAAAACCCTGATGCTGGGAGGGATTGGGGGCAGGAGGAGAAGGGGACGACCGAGGATGAGATGGCTGGATGGCATCACGGAGTCAATGGACGTGGGTCTGGGTGAACTCCGGGAGTTGGTGAGGGAGGCCTGGCGTACTCGATTCATGGGGTCACAAAGAGTCAGACACGACTGAGCGACTGAACTGAACTGAACTGATATTTGGAAAACTGCAGTCAGATAGGGGAAGGTTGGTTGATTTCTTGTATATTTTTCTACCGTATACATTTCTTCTCCACCCACTTTCTAGCTGGCCATCCATTTTTGCCTCCTTGAAGGTCAGAAAGGAGTGGTGAAGAAAAGCCTTAATGGAACTGCATTGGGTGGCTTCCTGATCTCTGGGCCTGGCAGATTCTGTCTCTATTTCAATAGGTTCATAAGATGTTCTGCACTGGGTTTCTCTCCCTGTAGTTCCTTTGATCCTGGCAAACGTGGACACTATATACATCTCTTGGAGTGGCTGCTTTTCTACAGCATATGGGGTCACAAAGAGTCAGACCGAGCTGAGTGACTTTCACAGAGTGGTTGCTCTTAACTCCTCCCTCAGCAAAGTGCCCACCTTCAGATTCTTGCTGCTGGGACCCCTCTGTACCTCTAGGATCAGAAATGACCCATCTCTCTTTCTCTTGGTTAGTCCATGTTTGATCCTGAGAAAATCCTCTTGCCTCCTTTCTGCCAACATGCCCTGGGAATACAGGCTAATCCCATTAGGGAGTTCTTTCCTTATCCAGTGTGAAGATGATGGACAACCTTCATCATCTTACAGGTTCCCTGGGAAGGGGTCAGACTCTGCTCCCAGCTACATAATACTTTTCTCCCAGTCTCCTCTCTCTAGAGGCAAAGAAATAATAGACCACCTGCCACTCCTCCCTTTTCATATAGTATTGATCTGGCTGAGAGGTCAAAAATTCATTAACCAGTTCCTCAGGATCATTTCCTTTGTAAACATTCAGTTGGTGGTATCTCCTTTTGGAATTTTTCCATCAACTGAATGTTGGGATCTGGTCATAACTTCAATTTTAACATTCTGTTACAGTCTGAATTGCCTTTGCTTCATTTCATGGTATACAGCTCCTTTGTCCCTTGGATCACTAAATTGACTAGTAATTAAGAAAGGCATGATACTTTTAAAATGATATCATGTGTCCAAATTAACTCAATCTTCCTTTCACATTTGCCCATTTTTAATTTCTTTGAAAGGAATCAAATTGCACTAAAATACTTTTGGCCAATGCATGAGCCTATATAAATACAAAATTCAGTTCAGTTCAGTCACTCAGTCGTGTATGACTCTTTGCCATTCCACGGACTGCAGCACGCCAGGCTTCCCTGTCCATCACCAACTCCTGGAGCTTCCTCAGACTCATGTCCATCGAGTCAGTGATGCCATCTACCATCTCATCCTCTGTTGTCCCCTTCTCCTGTCATCAATCTTTCCCAGCATCACAGTCTTTTCCAGTGAGTCAGTTTTTCGCATCAGGTGGCCAAAGTACTGGAGTTTCAGCTTCAGCACCAGTCTTTCCAATGAATATTCAGGACTGATTTCCTTTAGGAGAGACTGGTTGGATCTCCTTGCAGTCCAAGGGACTCTGAAGAGTCTTTTCATTGAGTATGTATAGAGTGTTTCTTTTGTGCAAAGCGATCTACTAGACACACAAAAACCAACACATAACAGAGGTTATGTGAACGGAGGTTGTTTAAATTATTCTACAACTATTTCCCACCCCAACAACCATCTTTTTTTTTTTTTTTTCTCAAACACTTCCCAAAACCCAGAGAAGCTAAGGCCAGATTGGTAGGATTATGTTGCTAATGACACATCAATGCTGCCCTTCAATGTAGGATTAAACCCTGAGTAGACTGGAACTGAAAATCTATCTCCCTCATGTTCCCAAAAGAGAATTACCCTCTTAGCAGCTCTTGTTCATCATCTCACAGGTACTAGGTTCCAATGTGGTGCATCCAATGTGGATTTCACCATCTTTCCCTGGCACCTGAATCTTCTTGATTTCCCATGTAGACTCTCATTTTGAAATTGGTTGTATTTTTGAAATTAGGCCTCTTAGGCTGCATGATTTGATGGAATCCTTCACAGGTCCGAATGCTAATACAAGTTGGTGACTAATTCCCAAGTCTTAGGAAAAGGAGTTTTTCTAATTTGGGGTTGAGTTTGGCAAGGATCCTTTTCAAGAGCCTTGCAAGAAGACAGAATTCCTTTTCTTGAAGTATTAGCTTCCTCAATCAAGACAGGCTCTGTTGGGAGTTGGATCTCTCCCCACTGCTCTTTAGCTTTAGTTGAGGGGGGAGGGGGAGGGGGGGTTAAGCTGCTTTCCGGTATCCTGGGGGAGAATAAGGAGTGACCTTAGATGTCTTTTCCCAGAGACTTCTGGGAAGAAGGTGCAGCTGCCATTTTAGTTTTCTAACAGACAGTATCTTGTGTCTTTTTTTTTTTTTTTAATGCCTTCAAGGAGTAAAATCAAATATATCTTCTTTATGGCCATGCCAAGTTTTGCATTTTTCTAAGCACTAAAGGTTTTCTTAAGGTCTTAAAACAAGTGTCAGGGCTTTTAATTCTATAAAAGAGAAAGAACTCGATGTTCTGAAGGCAGACCACATGGTCACCACTTAAAAGTACAAGTTTATAGTAAATGGCTGAAACTTTCTAGTAATGCTGAAATGATTTTGTATAAATGTACTGTTTCCAAATATTTTTCAGGGTTCATTTGGGAATGATTAAGCTAATGTTACATCTTTTCAGTGTTATGAAAAAGATGACTTTCAATCAGAGAGAGATTTCATCGAATCACTAAGGATATAGAACCAACCTGGTCCTCTTCTCCCCCTGGTATGTGGAGAGAATGGGATTTTGTTATTAGGGCACCTCAGGACACTCTGTGTGTCTGCTATGTATCCAAAAGAATGAAGAACATGCATCCTCTGGAACTCCCTGGGGAGTTTAGAACGGACTTTTAGTTACAGCAGGGTATTGCTATCATGCCCATGACAACCTTGGAACTCTCAGAAGGCATGCCACCAATTTGCTCTGCAGTCCCAGCAAGGATATGCTTCATTGCATTATACAAATATACAAATGAAATGAAAAGGACTTGTTAGAACCATCTGGGAGTAGGTCAAGAGAGGAATCTGAACGTTGTCACCAGCCAACAGCTGAATGGGTGTTGTGAGAACAGTGTGCCTATTGGGGGACCCCTGCATGCATTTGGACAATCTCATGCTGACAGGGAGGTCTCCTGAATGTTTTATGTACTGGTTACATTCCCATGAATGCCAGCCTGAAGTCACTGATACATGACAGAGAGACAGAGCTTACCCAAGGTAAGATCCAAGAGAGGAAAAGCAAAGCAAATTCAGATAAAAGATAATTTGCAAATTTCACCCACATTGGAGAGGGCAATCTGCTTTACTCGGTCTACCAATTTAAATGTTAGTCCTATTCAAAAACAGCCTCAAAGAAATACCCAGAAGGATGTTTGACTGAATATCTGGGCATCCTATGGCCTGATCAAGTGAACACATCAAATTAACCATCACAATTGCACCCTTTGTCAACTTGGCATCCACATGCATTTCCTTAAACCATACTTAATCACCAAATGAAAGCAGTAACAAAATCATGATTTCACCCAATATGATATAACTATCCTGCATTCAACCTAAAACACACTAACCCTCTCCCTCAAAGAGGAGATCAAAATCCTTGAGTCATGTTTATTCTAACCCTTGATAGCTCATAACTAAAATACTATGACTTAGGTTAATAACACTTAAACATTATGATATAAGTCTATGCATCTTATACTAATGATAAGGAGATAAGAGAGGGAAGAAAACAAACTCACTCACATATAACTATAACAAAATAAAGAGTAAATATGCATGACAATTTCAGCATGACAATTTCAGCCCTTAGTTTTTTAACTGGTCATGTGGTTGTAACTGGTATTTATAACTACCTTTATCCACTACCCATATCATATTCCCTTTACTTTTAGCACCTATTTCAGCTGGTGGGATGATCTAAACTTATTGCTAGAGGGTCTGAGCCATTACTAGTCCTACTTGGATTGAGTTGTCCTGGTTTTCCACTGACCTATTCATAGGGCACAGTAATACTAAGAGATGGCCTGAGGGATCTCTTGAATTCCAAGCATACTCTTCCTTACCTGCATTGTGGAATACTAGTCCAGTGTCCTCTTGGTGGTCAGGATCATTTCACAATTCAGTTGAGCAACTCTCTTCTTTGCCTGTTGATTCGGAAGCATTGGGCAGCAGTCTTAACTTCCAGTTCAATGAATCTTTGTTGGATTTCTTAGTGAAAGCCTTCCTCTTTTTGGAGCTAAGACCTCTAGACCAGCAAGCATAAGGATGTAGGAATAGGAAGCAAAAATATAGCTAGTGGATCACTAGGGGTGCTGCCACTGCCATTTCCATCCCTTACTCCACCTGTGGATCCTGGCTCTCAGACAAACAGCGCATATACTGGCTGCTGAATCACAGCATGTATAGCCTTGCTCTGGCCCTGCCACATATTGCCACACAGCTGACACCATAACTGAGTCTTCAAAAGACCATTCCACCGTTCAAGCCAGTTGCTCCAGACTAGTGGGGAACATGGTAACACCAGTAAGCAGGGGCCCATTGCTGCACTTCTTTGGCTATGAAGTGAGATCCTTGATCAGAAGCCCTGCTGTGTGGGACAGCATGATGGTGGGGAGGCATTCTGTAAGTCCACAGATGGTAGTTTTACCAGAAGCACTGCACACAGGGAAGGCAAATTTGTATCCAGAGTAAATGTCTATTCCAGTAAGTATAAAATGCTGCCCCTTTCATAACAAGAAAGGTCCAATGTAATCAACCTGCAGCTGACCAGACAGCTGGCTGATCACCCTGGTGAATGCGCCATAGCCAGGACTCAGTGCTGGCAGATGGGCACTCGGTGGCAGCTGGGGCCAGGCTGGCCTTGGTGAGTCCATGTTGCTGAGCCCTCACATACCCTCCATCTGTACAACCAGAGCCCCTTTGTTCATGAGCTTATTGGGCGATGACAGGGCTCTTTGGGAAAACAGACTGGTAGCCATCGAATGAGTATTTCTATCCACCTGATGATTAAAATCCTCCTCTGCTGAGGTCATCCTTTGGTGAGCATTCACCCCAGGATACAAATTTCTTCAGGTTTTGTGTTTTGCCCATTCAGAGAGGCCTCTCCACAGACCTCATCCCCAAATTTCCTCATCAGTAATTTCCCCACTGAATTCTTTCCAGTCCTTTACCATCCAGTCAAACCACTGGCCACAGCCTATATGTCAGTATTTAATTGCCTGCCTGGCCATGTCTCCTTCCAAGCAGAGGGACCAACCAGGTATCTGCTCAGAGTTCCTCCACCAGTAAGATTCCTCTTTACCACTGTCCTTCAGAGAGATTTCAGGAAGGGGCTGGAGTACTGCCACCACTTTAGAGTGGTACCTGCATACTGTGCAGAACCTTCTGTGGCCCAGGCCTGAGTCTTGTCAGCTGATGATAGGGAACTCCTATGAGGCAGGACAGCAGGAGTGGGGACTGTGGGAACACATGCCACTTCTTCATGTAACTTAGTTGTGCCATCAGGGACTGCTTGGACCTGATCACGTAGGTACCACTTCCATCTGATGATGAAGTGCTTTCGTGCACACTCAGCTTTACGCCTCAGTGGGCCAGATAACATGTAGTTCATGGTAGGCAGCTCATGTCATACGGTAACTTGGTGAGCCATGGTTGACTGATCAGTCTCTACTAAGGGAGGAGGTCAAGAGCTGTTCCGCAGAAGAAAAGCAGTTACCGGACCACAGAGAATAGCCTCGCTGTGTGGTGATGCACTAGTAGGGGCCAGCATGCATGTGTCGTGCTAAGACCCTTAAGTTGTGTTCAACTCTTTGCGACCCCATGGACTGTAGCCTGCCAGGCTCCTCTTGTCCATGGGATTCTCCAGGCAAGGATACTGGAGTGGGTTGCCATGCTCTCCTCCAGGGGATCTTTCGAACTCAGGGATCGAACCTGTGTCTCTTATGTCTCCCGCGTAGGCAGGTGAGTTCTTTACCACTAGCGCTACCTGGGAAGAGGGCTCTAAACAGCATCCCTGTCTGGCACTGACACTTCAAGCACCACTGGGTCTGTTGGGTCAAATGGCCTGAATGATGGAGTAGCTTTCTAACCACCTGGACCCAATGCTGAGCCTTCTCTTGTTTGAGCCCCACTCAAAACAAGCAACTTTTCAATTCACTCAAACACGGAGCTGAGTAACACTCGAATGAGGAATATGTTGCCTCCAAAATCTAAAAAGACCTTCTAGGCATCGTGCCTCTTTCTTGGCTGTGGGAGGGGCCACATGGCAACTTATCTTTCACCTTGACATGCTTCATACAACGGGTCCCTAGGAGTTTCACAGAGATAGAAAGCCCCTGAATTTTAGTCTGATTTATTGACCATCCTATGACACATACATTTCTTACTAATAAGTCTGGAGTAGCTGCTACTTGTCTGCCAAGTCCAATCAGCATAATGTCATCTGTGTAATGATACCTTGTGGAAGGAAAAGGCAAACTACATAATACACAGAGCTGGGGAGCTGCTGAAGCCCTGACGTAGGACAGTGAGGGTGTACTGCAGGGCTTATCAGCTGAAAGCACACTGATTCTGGGATTCTGGCGGGTCTGTGGAGAGGGCAGACACAAAGGCACCTGCAGGTCGACAGCCACACACCAGGTGCCAGGAAGTGTGTTATTTGCTCAAGTGATGACAACACATTTGATTCAGTAGTTGTAATTGCAGTCAGCACCTGGTTAAGCTTACACCATTATCCACATTCACCAAGATCCATCTGTCTTCTGCAGAGACAAAATGGGCAAGTCAAATGGGGATGTGGTGAGGCTCACAGCCTCTGCATCTTTCTGGTCCTTGTTGGTGGCACACGTCTCTGGAAAGCCTCCAAGAATACCTTACTGCTTTTGGTTTACAGTTATCCTTGGTAGTGGAGAAGGAAATGACAACCCACTCCAGTATTCTGGCCTGGGAAAGCCCATGGACAGAGGAGCTTGGCAGGGCTACAGTCCTTGGGGTCGCAAGAGTTGACAAGACTTGGCGACTAAACCACCACTATCCTTGATAGAATCAGTATGAGCAGATTTCACCTAGCCTTTCTCATGATAACAGCCTCACTCCACAGGCCAGGGGACCAGAGTGGGGGTTAGGGTTCTGCCAGCTGCTGAGCATGTCTATCCCTATTATGTATGCAGAACTGAGGAAATAACCACAGGCTGGGTTTAGGGACCCAAAAGCTTTAGATTGAGCTATGATCCCATTAACCACCTGGCCTCCATAAGCACCTACTCTGAGTGGAGGACCACAGTAACCTTTCGGGTCTCTTGGAATTAGTGTCAGCTCGGAGTCGTGTCCAGTAGTCCCTGAGTCCCCTGAGTATTTCATTTTCCCTAGTGTAGTTACCGTGGTAAAAAGGTGTAGGTCCCTCTCAGAAAAACTGAGGTAAGATTAACATCAAAATGTTTGGGTGGTGTCCTGTGATTCTTCCTCATTGGGACCCAGCATCCCCCCACCCCCACCATTCAAGGATCTCTGTAAACTGACTCAGGTCTTGGAATTTATTGAGAGGCTGCAACTTTCTGTTTTTATGATTCAAGTTAGACTTCTGTTCATTTAACACTGACTTTGCTTTATCTGGGGTGAAATTGGGAAGTTTCCTTTCTATATTATGAATCTTGGTGTCTTCCTCCCTGAGTTGTGCTTGCTTTCCATGCCTGGCGAGCCTACTAGCATTCCCCAGATCATAAGGGCTAGCATTTATTTTGTGTCCACAATTACCAAGCATTGATCTGAGTGTTTTACCTGCATATTATTTATCCCTCACCCAACTCGATATGGGCTTCCGTGGTGGCTCAAACAGTAAAGAATTTGCCTACAATGCAGGAGACTTGGGTTTGGTCCCAGGCTTGGGAAGATCCCTGGAGGAGGGCATGGCAACTCACTCCTGTATTCTTGCCTGGAGAATCCCATGGACAGAGGAGCCTAGTGGGCTACAGTCCATGGTGTCGAAAAGGGTTGGACATGACTGAGTGACTAAAACTTCACTTCAGCTCTATATAGTAATTAGTGTTGCTTATTATATACCCTTTTCAGATCAAACAACTTGTGGTACACAGAAGTGAAGAAAGTTGCCCAAGCTTGCATGGGCAGAAAATAGTATAATCATCTTGTAAACCCAAGGGATCGAGTTCCAAAGCCCATGCTTTCTGCTGGCATCTCTAGGCTGAGCAAGGAAGAGCACGAATAGACATTCATGAATCTGTGGTTCCTAAGACATTTTCTATTTTTTTTCTGAATCGTGTCAGAAAAGCCATCTACTCTAAGGCAACAACACTAGTTGCTTCAAATCCCATTATGCTGCTTATCTACATAACCCTCATCATGCCCTCAGATACTCCTTCTCTCCAGGACTAATCCCTCTCTCTTTAAACTAAATCCTATAACTTGGTTCCATTAAAAAGAACTTTTAAAAATTATCTTGCCTATATCTTCACTCTCTCTCTGTCTCTAATTATTTTCCCTTCCCACAGGTATGTTCTACCTTAAATGAAAAACAAAGCAACAAAAAACAAACAAAAATTCTCAAGCTTATGTATTTCTCTAAGTCCCATTCCATCTTCCGCTTTCACAGTTGCCAACTGAATATCTACAACAAAGAATCTACACTTGCTGCCTTCATTTTAAAACCATTCATTTCCTTTGTGACCCTCTGGACCCTGTCCGGTGTCCCCTGTTTTACCACCTGTTACCTTCAACTGGTTCCTAATCCAATGATCTCTATATTCACTTGGCACTGATGAGGGCTTACACATTCTCAAAACCTCCTCTCCTTGGTTTATGGCATTCCTCTTTCCTGGTCCTTCTTTTCTCTGTGCCTGTCACTTAAATCTTGGTGTTTCCTGGGGTTCTGTTCACAGGCCCCTTTGCTTCCCATTCTCCACGGTGAGCCATGTAATGTCACCACCATGCTGATTCTTTCCAGTCACACCTCCATCCCAGAGCTCTATCCAATTCTGGACTTGAGTACGCAAGTGCTTCTTGAACATCTACAGTTAGATGTTCTGCAGACATGGGAAATTAACCTCCTCATCTTCTCATCAGCAAACCCCTCCCTCCCCATTGATCTGGATGCCCAAATCAATAAGCTAGGACAAACTCTTAGCCCTTCATTCTCTTTTGTACCCAAGTTATATAAAGTTCACTTCTTAAAAATATATCAAGACAACCTGTTCACCATTCCACTGCACTGCCCTGTCTTACACACCCCTCCTTTCCCATTCACTAAGCCACTACAATGACCTATGTCTTCCTGCCTCCATTACCCTCTCAAATCTGTCCTCCAGAGAGACCTCTCTAAACCTCTCCTGCCACTTGCCTATTCACATCTCTATAGGGCTCACCTATTGCCCAAAGGATGAAGTCCAGACTCTTTAGCAGGTCACAGAGAGTTATTCATGATCTGATTTCTGACATTTTGCCCAATTATTCCCTACACATCCTAGGCACCACTATTTATAGTTCCTGGAACATATCATGCTATCTTACTTCTGTGTCTCCTTTGTTCCCACTAGCTTCTCTGTCTGAAGTTCTATCATTTATCCATTTGAAAATTCTTGAGTTTTCTTCAAGCCTCAGCTCAAGAGTCACTTCCTTTATGGAGGTTTTTGTGACTCCCTCACGCTGTCTAAGATCTTCCTTCTTCCATGCTTCCATTTTTCTCATAGTTATTTGTACATCTGTAGCCCCATGGCTATATAAATAAATAAGAGCCCCCAGGGCTCTCATTTATTGGTTCACCAAAAATTCCTTGAGCTGGTCACTGTTCAAAGCAATGGAGACATAGCAATGAATGAACCACACAAATCTTGTTTTTGGAGTGCCTGCATTCTAGCAGGCTGTTTGGGTTTACATTTCAGTAACTTTTTGCTGAATAAATGGTTAAATGCTTCTACAGTTTCATCTTTAAACCCAACCTTGGGAGATGCTCCTGAAACCCAGTAATCACCTAAGTATTTCAATCTCCTTCAAGCACAAGGAAGAAAATTCACAGAATCCTTAAAAATGTTTTTAACTTGGAAGTCTCCGGGCCTAATCAAGAGTCCAGATATCTTATTGATGTCACTGAATGTGATAAGAAGTAGTTACCTTGGTGAAGAAATTAGCCAAATTGTGAATATACTAACAAGCACTCAAAGTCACTCTGCCTGAAAGAGACCTGCCTGTCTCCAGAACAGGTGAGGAGAGGTAAGAGGCAGGGAAGATAACCTACATGATAAAAATGGCCAGTAGCAGAATATGAATAAATAATATGTGGTAAGTAAAGCCTCTTGATGAAAGTGAAAGAGGAGAGTGAAAAAATTGGCTTAAAGCTCAACATTCAGAAAATGAAGATCATGGCATCTGGTCCCATCACTTATGGCAAATAGATGGGGAAACAGTGGAAACAGTGTCAGACTTTATTTTTGGGGGCTCCAAAATCACTGCAGATGGGGACTGCAGCCATGAAATTTAAAGACGCTTACTCCTTGGAAGAAAAGTTATGACCAACCTAGATAGGATATACAAAAGCAGAGACATTACTTTGCCAACTAAGGTCCGTCTAGTCAAGGCTATGGTTTTTCCAGTGGTCATGTATGGATGTGAGAGTTGGACTGTGAAGAAATCTGAGCGCTGAAGAATTGATGCTTTTGAACTGTGGTGTTGGAGAAGACTTTTGAGAGTCCCTTGGACTGCAAGGAGATCCAACCACTCCATTCTAAAGGAGATCAGTCCTGGGTGTTCTTTGGAAGGAATGATGCTAAAGCTGAAGCTCCAGTACTTTGGCCATCTCATGCGAAGAGTTGACTCATTGGAAAAGACTGATGCTGGGAGGGATTGGGGGCAGGAGGAGAAGGGGACAACAGAGGATGAGATGGCTGGATGGCATCACCGACTCGATGGACATGAGTTTGAGTGAACTCTGGGCATTGGTGATGGACAGAGAGGCCTGGTGTGCTGCAATTCATGGGGTCACAAAGAGTCAGACACGATGGAGCGACTGAACTGAACTGAACTGAAGTAAGGATAAATAATACAGGGAGGGTCTGTTTGGTTACAAGACTCCTTTCTTGGTCCAAGAGGAGAAGGGGAAGACAGAGGATGAGATTGTTGGCATCACCAACTCAATGGACATGAGTTTGAGCAAGCTCCAGGAGTTGCTGATGGACAGGGAAGCCTGGTGTGTTGCAATCCATGGGGTTATAAAGTGTTGGACACAACTGAGTGACTGAACTGAACTGAAAGCAATCTTGATCAAGTAGCTATTGTGTCTACTATGAGATGGCCCCACTGCAGGTCTGATGCTTTGAGGACAAGGATGAGATGTTCCTGCATTGTACCTGCCCAACAGAAAGCCATGGGCCTCCATTAGCAAAAACTGAAGATCCCAACATAAAACATTAAGAACCTACACTACACCTGGCATGTGTCACCTCTGCTCTCCTGTGTCTTTGGTAAATGAGGCAGGTATTATCACACTCATTTGACACATGAGGACACGAGTTCACAGAGATTAGGTGACCGTTTTAAGGGTCACACCTCTGGCAAGTGGCAGAGCTTGAATTTAAACCCAGTTTGGCCTGATTCTTAACACAATCCACAAGCATGGCCTGGATAACTTGATGGGTTGGGCATTTGTAGACTTGAGAGCATG
Organism: Aepyceros melampus; assembly: GCA_006408695.1. Classification (NCBI taxonomy): domain Eukaryota; kingdom Metazoa; phylum Chordata; class Mammalia; order Artiodactyla; family Bovidae; genus Aepyceros; species Aepyceros melampus. The sequence continues at coordinate 24,044 of SJXQ01009352.1, forward strand.
GGGGTCTGTCTTCTCTGAGCAGCCATTTAAGCCTTCTTGCTCAAAGGGGATCAGGTAATTGAATTTCTGGGGATTCATCCCTGGCCAGTCCCTTGTTGATTTAATTCACCCAATGTGCATTTGATTGTGTTATAAAGGATTTGAACATGCAAAGGCTTTTGAAAACAATAACAAGAAAAAGGTTCTCTAGCCCACACTTAAGTTTGGCAGCCTGAGCTCTGGCCTGAGGCAGGGTGTGAGAAAAAATATAATTAGCATCCACTCAGGCACAGAGTCTCAGGCCGCAATTTCTTACCCTGGTATTCATCAATGCACATTTAGCTCTGGCCAATGTACACAACCCTGAGACTCCACGGCTTCTCCCTCTTCTCCACCCACCCCCTGGCCCAGACACACAATGGAGCTAAAAAGAGCCTTCAGGTAGAGCCCTGGTCCCATTAGCTCACTCTGCGGCAAATGAAGGGGAAAGTGTTTGGGATGGCAAGTTTTCCCATCCCTGGAGGATCTGGATCCAGACAGACACCCAGACAGCCGCCAAGCATTCTTTGGTGGAGAGGATTCCAGCAGCCAGCTTCTTAGTTTGGTAATTGCTCCGGCACCACAGGGGGCTCCTCTGGCTGAGCTGGGACTCCCCAGCTACAGCTGCACCGCTATCCCTTCCAGTCTAGACAGTCCCTCCCTCTGTGCGCTCCAGGAACGCGGTACCCAGAGACAAGCAGAGGCCTTTCACTTCTCTGTGCCCTTTTAAAAATGCTTAAAATAAATTGCTGAGGTTACAAATAAGGCCAGTGATAGTTATCAAAGGTTTGAAAAATCAAATTTGTCATGGGGTCATATATGTGCTTAAGAGTGAATTAAATAACAAGGTCTCACCACGCTCATTTTTATTTAAACTAGGATTAAATTTCAAGATCAAAAAATTAATCTCAATAATCATCATAACAGGACCCAGCATTGTTTCTTGTGGTGTAGAGTTTTAAGCATTCCACCACTGTAATAATTTGTTCTCTCATATTCATTCATTCACTAGTTCAGTCATTCTACTAAAAAACGTGTGTTGGGCAAGGTATTATGATAATTCCTGACCAGAGGTCAGAAAATGATGTGCTTTGGATAAAGCTGACCATGCCCACTCATTTACATTTGGTCAGTAACTGCTTCCACATGATAACTGCAGAGTAAAATAATCATATTCAATGCAACATGACTTTCAAAGTCAAACATATTTGGTATCTAGCCCTTTACAGAAAAAGTTTACTGACTCCTGAACCAGACATGGGCCTTACTCTTAAGGATTTTTTCATAGTCCACAGGAGAAAAAAGATAAAAACAAATTTCAGGGCAATATTATGCACCAACAAAAATATGTATGTGTTGAAGTTAATGAGAAAGGACTGAAGGGTAAGGTGTAAGAAAGGTTTCCTAGAAGAGGTAACATGTGAGTTCCATTTTGAAAGAATAGAGGTTTATCACAGGTGATGGTTTTCTGGGCAGAGGATATTGTTACAGGGAAGAGCAAAATCTAACTTCATATTGGATCTGTTTCTTTTACTTTAACTTTGCTTCCCATTGCTTTTGTTCACTAAAAGGATACTGTCCAGACATAATGGCCTGCCTCAGGGAACTCTACTCCACTGCCTGAATGTTAAACCAAAATGCCTTTGTTCTAGCCTGTGTCCACCTGTGGCTTGCTCCAGGAAGAATAAATTAGCACATCCCTTCCCAAGGTTGGTCATTCTAGGAGATATCTGTAAGATAAATGGCTTTTTACTTACCTACTTACTTCCCCGCTCTCTGTCCTATGAAAGAACCTGGCATCCAGACCTCAACAAGATGGTCATTTTGCGACATTAGTCTGCCATCTTCTCTGTCTGCTGGCTTTCTAAATAAACTCCTATTCTTTGACTCAACACCTCATCTCTGATTTATTGGCCTGACATGTGGTGAGGAGAGACATCTCGGACTGGATAACAATATTACATGATCAAAAGCAGGGTGACATAAACAGCATTATGTTCTGGAAATTATAAACACTCCACTATCACTGAAATTTAGAGCTCTAGAGGGGAGTGACAGGAGATGACTGAAGAACAAGGCAGGATCAGACCCTAAAAGAAGTTATGTGTCATATTAAGGAGCACAACTCTCTTCTTCCATCGTTATCAGCTGCTGCTGCTGCTAAGTTGCTTCAGTTGTGTCCAACCCTGTGCAACCCCACAGATGGCAGCCCACCAGGCTCCCTCGTTCCTGGGATTCTCCAGGCAAGAACACTGGAGTGGGTTGCCATTTCCTTCTCCAATGCATAAAAGTGAAAAGTGAAAGTGAAGTCACTCAGTTGTGTCCAACTCTTAGCGATCCCATGAACTGCAGCCCACTAGACTCCTCTGTCCATGGGATTTTCCAGGCAAGAGTACTGGAGTGGGGTGCCATCGCCTTCTCCAATCGTTATCAGCAGTGCCATCCAAAAGAACTTGTTGGGATGATGGAAATTTCTACAGCTGTACAGCCAATATGATACTCACCCTCCAACATGGTGACTGAACTCTTGAAATGTGGCTATTATAACCAAGGCACTGAACTCTTAGTTTTCTTTCATTTTAATTTAAATAGACACATGTGGCTAATCACCATGTTACTGAATACCTTTAGGTGATGGAAAGTAAACTGATTTTCACACACTGAGGTGGAGTGAAAGCAGTCATGGACCATACATAAATGAGTGGGCATGGCCAGTCCTATCATGCACATCATTTTCTGACCCCTGGTCAGAAAGGATCATAATACCTTGATCAGTATATGTTTTTGAATAGAAGAATGAATAAATGAGTATTGGAGGACAAAACTAGACACTGATATGAGTGAAGTACTTCAAACTTTACCACCAAGAGGAACAATGTTGGGCGCCATTATGCATACTGAAATGATCCTTCATAATCTTGAAGCTTAACTCTGGCTTAAATCAAAAACTAGGAGGGAGATCTTGATATTAATCCACTATTAAAATCCATTGCTTAAACAGACAAATGGGCTACCAAATCTCCTCTTTAAGATTATCCTGGTTGTGGATAAACTGAAAGAAAACAAGACAGTACAACCAATGTAAAGACTAATCAATTGTTCTGAAAAGAGAAGATAAAGTTCTAATCAAAGGCAGTAGTGGTTGGAATAGAGAAGAGGGTGGCTTTAAGGTATATTAACACATAGGACTGACAATTCAGTGATTAATTAAATTTAGTGATCCTTTAAATTTGGGCTATGGAACATGAAAGAGTTGTTAAAAATGCCCCATTGGTTCCTGAATGGTTACTGGACAGGGAGGTGGATGTGAAGATAGGAATAAAGGATGAAGAGAAGGCTAAGGGTAGGGGAAGTATAGATAAGGAAGATACTAAGTTGAGTTTAAGTTACTGTGGGCAATGTGAAGATGGGTACGTGAGAGGTCTGGGTTGAAGATAAAGATTAAGCACATTAGTAAGTACCATGTAATCCAATAATAATAATAATAATATAATAACTTCTAGTCTTGATTTTCCTACCAACTTGCTGGATGATTTTGGACATGTCATTTTTTCTTTTTCTGTGGCCTCAGTTTCATCATCTGTACAATAGAAAGGTGCTGAACCAAAAGAGTGCAGTCAATTTTTTCTCTAAAGGGACAGATAGATAGTAAATATTTTAGACTCTGAAAGCTATACCTGGTCTCTGTTGCACATTTCATTCCTCCTCCTCCTCTTCTTTCTTTTACAACCTGTAAAATATAAAAAAACATTCTTAGCACATGTTCTGTATAGAAACAGAGCTATAGTTTTCTGATCCCTGGACTAGATAATCTCCAGATTCTTTTCAACCATAAATTGCTTTGATAAGTTATTATGTGAGCTTCCCTGAAAAAAGCAGAGTCTTTTTCCAGTAGTTTAAATGTACTTTTAGTGGAAACATAACATAGATCAACAAAAGTAGGCAAATCATATGTGGACATTTTGATTAACTTCTACAGAGCAAATGCATCTAGACAACTACCACCAAGATCAGGAAGTATTATGCTACCAACACCCTAGAAGCTCCTTTCATTTCTCCTCAAGGTCATCGCCCATCTCCTCTTTCTAAAGGCAGGCACTATTCTAACTACATGGGTTAGTTCAGTCTCTCTTAAACTTCATGTACTCCTAAGTGTTGGGATTTAACTTATAAGATTCATCCATACTGTTGCACAGAGCAGTAGTTTATTTTCATTATTGAATAATATACTATAATATTATCACATAAGTAAAATATATTATAATATTATCACACAAGTAACTTATCCATTCTATTATTATATCATTGTATGTATTTGGATTGTACATCAGCCTCGACATACTTCTTCCCCAATTTTGAACCAGTCCGCTGTTCCATGTAACGTTCTAACTGCTGCTTCTTGATCTGCATACAGATTTCTCAAGAGACAGGTAAGGTTATCCGGTATTCCCATCCATTTAAAAAATGTCCACAGTTTGTTGTGATCCACACAGTCAAAGGCTTTAGCACAGTCAATGAGGCAGAAGTAGATGTTTTTCTGGAATTCCCTTGCTTTCTCTATGATCCAACAGATGTTGGCAACTGCATCTCTGACACAATTTTCCAGACCCAGCTTATACCTCTGGAAGTTCTCAGTTCACATACTGCTGAAGCCTAGCTTGAAGGATTTCGAGCATTACCTTGCTAGAATGTGACATGAGAACAACTGTATGGTAGTTTGAACATTATTTGGCATTGCCTTTCCTTAGGACTAGAATGAAAATTGACCTTTTCCAGTCCTGTGGCCACTGTTAAGTTTTCCAAATTTGCTGACATATTGAGTGCAGCATTTTACGTTACATCTTCTAGCTCAGTTGGAATTTCATTACCTCTATCAGCTTTGTTTGTAGTAATGCTTTCTAAGGCCACTTAACTTCACACTCCAGGATGTCTGGCTCTAGATGAGTGATCACATGGTTATCTAGGTCATTAAGATCTTTTTGTAAAGTTCTTCTGTGTATTCTTGCCACCTCTTCTTCATCTCTTCTGCTTCTGTTAGATCCTTGCTGTTTCTGTCCTTTATTGTGCCCATCTTTGCATGAAATGTTCCCAGAGATCTCTAGTCTTTCTCATTTTTTTCCCATACTTTATCCTTAACAATTAGATATATATTTTAACTGGAATTGATATCTATGTATAGGGTGAAGTGGAAAAGTCAAGATTTAATTGTTCCATATGTATATCCAGTTGGTTCAGTGACAGTTATTGAAAAGATAGCTTTCTGCTCTATATGCAGTATTTATATTTGTCATATGTTATGGTAACCTATGTGTGGGTCTTTGTCTGGAGCTTCCGTTTGTGTTCCTTTTACCTACTTATCTGCCTGTGAATAGAATTTATCCCTCTACTTTGTTAGGTCTTCTCCAAAATCTCTTAAAAATAGTTGCACATCTTTTGCTAGATTTATTTCCAGACATCTGATGTCATTTAATGCAAGGGTCCCCAACCCCTGGGCCACAGACTGGCACCACTCCACTGAAACATTTTCTGCCCCGTCTGTGAAAAACCTGTCTTCCACAAAACCAGTTCCTGATGACAAAAAGGTTGGGGACTGCTGATTTCATGCTATTCAAATAAGATATTTAAAAAATTTTCATTTTCCAGTTGGTTTGTATCTGAAATACAGAAATATAATTAATTCTTATATATTGACCTTATTTTCAATAACTTCCTGAATTCAACTTACTGATTCTAATTCTAGTAATTTTTTAAAGCAGGATTTTATGAACTACAATTCAATAAAAAGGAAGAAAAATTAAAAATAAAAGCAGGATTTTATTTTCTCCACAAGTTTTACAGCCACAATATATTAAGAAAGAAAAAAAAATTCCCTGGGTAACTAAAGTATGAACAAATTCCTGATTTTAATTTTCTCCCTGCCATTATCAGCACACTAACATGGCATCTGAATGAATCACAGCTGGATTTCAAGGACTCACACTGCCCTTAGATGTCATCAATGCCACTTACTTAGTGTCAGCAACTGTGAAACCAAGCATAATAATAAGCCAGTCCTAATCCAATCTTAGTGTGACTTCAAATTGTTAATAAATATGTCTGTGCCTGTAGGTATACTTAAGCAAAGGGAAATCTACTTAGCTGAACCACAAAATTTAATTATCAATAAGGCAAAAAAAATAATTTTCTGTTGTTTCTGTTTTGCTTTGTTTAGTTTAAGGAATTTTCTCAGTGAAGAACATCAGCAAATGAATGGCAACAACTTCCAGTGAAATTTTGCTGTCTAGTTCTGTTAGACACTGTAGTCATAAATGCAGACACTTATTAAGATCAAGGAGGAGGCTTTAGAATTAATTCAGTCCCATAAATTCATTTTAAAAATAATTTTTAAATTGAGGTAACACTGAGCTATAACATCATATAAGTTTCATATATACAATACTGCATTTCTACTTCCATAGACCCTATAAGGAGTTCAGCATCAAAAATTTACTTTCCGTCCATCACCAATACACTTTTTTTTTTTTTTTTTACAAATGAAGAAATAAATATATAGTGAATTGGGCTTCTCTGGTAGCTCAACTGGTAAAGAATCCACCTGCAGTGCAGGAGACCACAGTTTGATCTTTGGTTCGAGAAGATCCCCTGAAAAAGGGAATGGCTACCCACTCCAGTATTCTGGCCTGGTCCATGGGGTCACAAAGAGTTGGACACATCTGAGTGACTTTCACTTTTACAAAGTGAATTATTTAATGTTTCAGAACTGGTTAGCAGCAGAGTCAGAACTACAAGTCAAATGTTACCACTTCTAGTCTATTGCCTTTTCATTAACCCACACTGTCTCTCAGGCTCAAGAGTAAGATGCAACTGAGGACACAGGGAATGTTACACTTGTAGGTGTATGGAGAGATTTCCATGATATGCAGTGTTGAGAGCAGGGCAGGAAGATGGACATTCACTAGCTATCTCTCAAGAGCCAGGCAATAGCCAAAGTATTTTCCACACATTATTTTTTTTAACCCTCTCTGAAATTTATAAGGTAGCCATTACTATTCTCACTTTACAGGTGAAGCAATGAATCTCAGCACTGTGAAGCAGTTTGCACAAGAACACATGTCCGGGGAACCCCACTCTCATCTAGAATTGCTTAAATCCAGCCCATGAGATTTTTTTTTTCTCTTACTGTTGAGAATGGAGATATGAGAGCTTTACACTGTAAAAAGTTTTATTTTTAAAATACTGTCAAAAATGATAAGAATTACAACAAGGCATGAATTTGGCCAGCATCCCTATTTCTAAAAATGACTGAAGACAGTTGGAGATTTTGAAAATTCTGGATTTGAGTCTTACTTCCAACACTGGGCTACCCATTCACCTGAGAGTCCATCTTGGGTTTCACAAGGATGTGACACAGGGATGTATTTTAGGATTCCAGAATGATTGCTGGCAATGGGATAGCAGCTAGCTAGATGAGTATGTTCTGCTTTGATGATCCATAACTTTATATATAACATTTATGTTACCCCATAAATCAGAGATTTGAAATTCAGCTTACAAAATTATCCCTCAGACAAAATGATATCTTTAGGAAACACACAGATTCAACTGCTTTATATTGCCACCTTCTCATTCTGCATTAATAAATCAATAAGTTAATAAAAGACTTGCCATAATAATCTGGGACAGTCTACAAAGTATGTGGATTAAAATCAGCTATAGGATCATGTTTGTAGAATACTGAACGCAGTGCCACTACATTTATTCATTCATTTATCCACACATTTATTACATTAAGATATTAATTGAGCACCTGTTATAAATCAGGTCCACAACTAAGTGTTGAGGAGACTCAGACAGATAAAACACATCTTTGTCTTATAATAACTTATAAATTACATGGAGACATGAAGTAAACATCACTAATCATGACTCAACTAATAAGTTCCCAAGAGAGGCACCTGCAAAGTGCTTCACGAACACTGGGAAGGGATTGGCTTTATCTGCTGGTGGGGGAGGAGGAGGGAAAGGCAGTGTCAGGGACAGCTGCACTGAGGAAGTAATCATTATTTATTTATTAAAGGGTTATTATTAACCTTTATTTTTAGTATTTAAACTTTTATTTTTATTAATATTATAGTTTTATTAAAATATTCACATGCCATACAACTCACCCTTTTAAAGTGTATATATAGTTCAATATATTTGAATTATTATTAAAACCAAATGATTTGTTCTACAACTCATGACTGACTTCCAGATATCATTTCTTAATTGAAGTATAGTTGATTTATAGGGCTTCCCAGGTGGCTCTGTGATAAAGAATCTGCCTGCCACTGCAGGAGACACAGGAGATGAAGTTTCAATCCCTGGGTCGGGAAGATCCCCTAGAGAAGGAAATGGCAACCCACTACAGTATTCTTGCCTTGGAAATCCCATGGACAGAGGAGCCTGGGGGGCTAAAGTCCATACGGTCACAAAGAGATAGGACTTAGTGACTGAGCATGCATGCAATTGATTTATAACACTGTGTTCATTTCTGCTGTAGAGCAAAGTGACTCAGTTATACATACATATACATTCATTTTTATATTCTTTTTCATTATGGTTTAATCCCAGGATATTGAATATAGTCCCCTGAGCTACACAGTAGGACCTTGTCATTTGTCCATTCTATATGTAATAGTTTGCATCTACTAACCCCAACCTCCCATTATCTCTTATTTGAAGACCTTCACCTGCCTTTTCTTTTTTTTTTTTAATTAATTTTTATTTTTTTAGTTTGTTTTGCTTTACAATACTGTATTCGTTTTGCTACACATCGACATGAATCAGCCACGAGTGTACATGAACTCCCAATCCCGACCCCCACCTCCCCCCTCCCGCCCCACACCCTCTCTCTGGATTATCCCCGTGCATCAGTCCGAAGCATCCTGCATCCTGCATCAAACCTGGACTGGCGATTCGTTTCACTTATGATATCACACATGTTACACTGCCACTCTGCCAACCCATTCCACCCTCTCCCTCTCCTACAGAGTCCAAAATGCCGTACTATACATCTGTGTCTCTTTTGCTGTCTTGCGTACAGGTTTATCATTGGCCTCCCTGACCTGCCCTTGTCATCCCACAGCATCCACATAGCAACTATATAATTTTTAGAAAACAAGTCAATGTCTTCTTTGCTCAAGTCCTCCAATGTCTTTTGAGTGAAACGAGAGTGAAATCTTGATTCCTTACATTGCTTGATGATGCAGCTTTGGCTGCTTCTCTCTTAATTGCCCTCTAGTCCCACCTCCCCTATACTTCATTATTACATCTTAGCTACTCTGGTTTTGTTTCTGTTTATATATGACTTCTTTCCAGATGTCAGATTTATACAAAATACATCTTTAGAACTTCAAAATATTTATTGCTGAAAAGAACCTACAACCTTAAAATTAAAAGTGAAATAATGCTTTCCTGCTTCTAGTCTCAGGGCCTTTGCACTTGCTATTCCTTCTAATTGAAGTGCTCTGCCCCAGATCTCATAGAAATCTCCTCTGAATTAGAATCTCCATCACTGAGAGGTATTCCTTAATCACGTCAGTTAAGCCCACCACCACCATTTGCCCCACATACATTCACACACACTTCTCTTTACTCCATTACCTGTCTTTCTCTCTTTTTCATTACCTTACTTACTACCAGAATCACTGTTTGTTTTCCATACTCACTCATTTTCATAAGTAGAATCTAAGTGTTGTCTAGTTAAGAACTATGACTATTTTTTCTTTGCTTCTTCTCTCCAGGGTCTAGAATAGTGCTTGTGTGCGAGTGTGTTAAGTCGCTTCAGTCATGTCTGACTCTGCAACTCTATGAACCGTAGCCTGTCAGGCTCCTCAATTCATGGGATTCTCCAGGCAAGACTGCTGGAGTGGGTTGTCATGCTCTCCTTCAGAGGATATTCCCAACTGAAGGATTAAACTCGTGTCTCTTAAGTCTCCTGCATTGCAGGTAAGTTCTTTACCACTAGGGCCACCTGAGGAGCCCCAAAATAGTGCTTAGTAAACAATAAATGGTGATGATGGGCAGGGAAGCCTGGAGTGCTGCAGTTCATGGGGTCACAAAAAGTCAGATATGACTGGGCAACTGAACTGAAACAATAAATGATCAAGTGACAAAGGGGAGAACTTACAATAAAAGTTCTTAAAGATGCTACTCATTTTAGCTAATTATATAATAAATTTCTTGTGTTGGTAGCAAAAGTTTTAGGGAGATAAGCACTAAAATTATGCAAACCATTATGCAGCAACCTCTTGAGACCTTCTTGTTTGAGATGACATCAGTTCAGTGGAATGGCTGAGGATACAGGGAAGACATTTTCCCCATGTGGATCAGTAAAAATTACAGAGTAAATCTTGCTTTTTGATTCTGTTTTCATTGACATTCCTTGATTTTAACAGCCAATTTGCCCAGCCTTCCTGTAAAGCATTTTAGAACATGGGAATGATGTATTTAGGGAACTGTCAAAATGTAAACTGCTGTTGTCATAGGTTTTCAGCAGTCAATCCCCATGAAGCAGTAAAAGCAGTGTTCATGGCTTGGGTGTCAGAAACCCCAACCAATGTGTGCCTTGTAAACCTTAAAAGGCCTTTTAATAGCTTTAAATGTGAACTTTTGGTCTTACAATGCTTCTATACAATCCCCAAAGAAATCATAAACATGGCGAGCTGCCCCTTCACCTGCTAGGATGATCACAGATCTTTCCCCTAATACGGGCCTGTTGAAGATTCCCAGAGCTGTTTATTATTCCCTTATGGCCTTATTCATGAGAGAAGGGTCTGGTGATCTCCCACAATCTGGGCAGTACATATCTTCAGATTTGAGGTCAAAGGGAACAGCCTGGACTCTGAACATGGATTTTTGGTGTGAAGAAATCTTCTCAGTGTTTATTTCCAGTCCAGAGCCTGGAGGTGGAAAGGAATTAATAGATAAAGCAGTTCATGGGGAGATTAAATGAAAAAAGGTATAAAAAGTGATTGGCCAACTCCTGATTTTAGTAAGTGCTCAACAAATGATAACAATTAGATATGATTGCATCTATATTCTACCATTTAATCTATTGTGTTAAAATCTGATTATGTGTCTTCCTCCTATCAGATAAGAGACTAGTGGTCAGGGGATTGATTTCTGTAGCAACAGAAAGTAGCAAAGTGTCTAAAATGCATTAGTCATTCAATTTATGCTTTCTGACCTAGACAGAGCACTGGCTTCTGAGTCCCACACTATCACTGTGTAGCTATGAAACATTGGGTAACTTTTCTTAGTCTCACCAGGTCTCAGTGTCCTCATTTGTAAGAGGAAGAGATTGGATTTTATGGTCTCTAAGGCCCTTTCCAATTCTAGCATTCCATGGCTCAACTAAAGCAGTGTTATTAAACTAGGAAGATTATTAGCGACTGTTGGAGCCAAATTCCATTTCTCTTTGCCTGTTCTGACCAAGTCTTCTACAATGATGAATTATCCAAGCTAATTTCCAAGCAATCTAAGTGACTGTTTTGCTGTTATTAAGATTCCACTCTGGACATTCAGAGTTTATTCCAACCCAGAAAACATGGTGGAAAGTGGAGATGGATATGAACCAAATGGTACCCCCATCACATTGCCTATTAAGCTTCCTAACAGCCTATGTATGGTTCATAGAGGCAAATGGTCCATGGTCTCAGTTAGTAAATAGTTATTTAATAGTTCAGTTAAACAATGGTTTTTTTAAATGGTTTAACTCAGTGCAGCAAATAATTATTGTGTGTCTACTGTGTATACAGAATAAATGAAAAACTAAAAATGTACATTGACTAAAGAATGCTATCTGCAAGATTGATACTTATTCACAGCCAAATTAAACATTTCTTTTCCAGATAGACATCTAGATGCAGAAATCCAAAGCCAAGCCAGTTAATTCCTAAAATGAGTGAAATACAAGAAATATAAGTCTCTAACTATTGCCTGTGATCACATATGCAAATAATTAGTACAGAGCCTAGAATTCAGTAAGTATTATTTTCCTTCTCCACCTTGTTCAAGTTGACACCTAGAAGTCAGTCATTCTGCATTCCTTTACCACTCACTCCCAGGTTGTCATGTTTGCCTTATTAATATTGCTGCATTTTAGCTACTTCCCTATACTCCAATTTGTAACAACCTTCAGGCTTGTACTATCTCTCCTTGCATTAATCTCCTAAATTTTTCCTACTGCCTGTCTCACCCTCCCCCCATTAATCTGCTTTTTAAAATGAGGATGTAGTGTTGTTTTTTTAAGTTCAGATCTGTACATTCCAACTGCTTCAGCCAGAGTCAGAGAAGAACGGACAGAGTGTATAAACATCCAGAGAAATAGCAATCAATAATTGGTGGTTGCTTTTCTCTTTCTGACTTACTTTACTCTATATGATAGACTCTTATAATGCATGTACATGGAAATTAGAGAAATAATACAGATGAATCCATTTGCAGGACAGGAATAGAGATGCAGAAGTAAGGAACGGAGGTGTGGACACAGGCCAGGGCAGGAGGGTGGGATGAATTGGAAGACTGAGACTGCCATATGTGCATGGTCAGGTGTGAAACAGAGAGCTTGTGGGAACTACTGTATAGTGCAGGAAACTCAGCTTGGATGATCTGTGGTGACCTAGATGGGTGGGTGGGGCATGTGAGGGAGGGCCAAGAGGGAGGGGACATATGGACACAGAGCCGAGTCACTTGGTTGTACAGCAGAAACTAACACAATATTCTAAAGCAACTATACTCCAAAAAAACAATTTAAAAATAATTTTAAAAAAGCAATGGTGGTTGAATGCATTTAGGATGCAGGGGCAAAATTTATGGAGGAGTCAAGAATGACTTCCACTTTACAACTTATAAATGGATGATGGTGTCACCAAAAGAAGAGGCATGAAGGAGGAACAGATTTGGTGAGAATGACGGCAGAGGGAATGCTATGTATGGCTTATCACTCTAGACTCCTCAGTTGCTGGAAGTGTGGCTGCTGATGGCTCATCTTGATAGTCTCCCAGGAATGGCCAGCATCAACTGTTCCAGTGCTTCTCCCTCAGCTCATAATGATACTTTCATTTTGACCAAGTAATAGAGGAAAAAAAATGCCAAACTAGGTTCATGGTTTGGTCAACTTTATATGTGGGTACAAGCCAAAATGATTGCCATTGCATAACAGCTCCACTCAGGAGTAGTCCTAAAAGACAGTGATAAAAGAAACTCCCCTCAAGAGCCAGAACTCCAGGTGGTGCATTTGATCATCATAGTGTCTAACCTAAATCAAAAATATCAATTATTGTATGGTGCTATGTTTCCAATATATAGAATACAAGATTTCGGAACCAAGATGTGGAACAAGGAACAGCCCCACTTACTGTCATTCCCACTGGTCCCTCCCCAGAATTCTGTGCTTTCTAACACTCCAGTTTTAGGTCTTTGTGTCTAGAGGAATCTGTTACCAGATTCAGAAGGCTCCCACCAGGGGATGTGACTTGAATCCCACTAAACTTTAAGTTATGGCTGCTACCTGGTCACTTCAGCACACTTGTACCAAGAGAACTGCAGTCAAATACAGGAATCAACATACTGTCAGGAATAATTATCCTGATTAGAAAGAGGAAGAACTGCAGTTACATAATGAGACCAGGAAGAACAGATTTGGCAATCTAGTTGATCCACCAGGCCATCTCTCACGGTTCCTTCACTCAGTTTTGACATTAAATGGACGGGGAAAGCAGACAAAGCCTGAGAAGGACATGATGGCCAGAGGATCAAACCACTCAGAGAAGATGGTCTGGGTCACCTTTCCAGGTAAGTCACCTAGACTTGCAAAAGTGCAATGTGAGAGGAATTCAGTTCGAAAGGCTGATAGAGGAGGGAGATGGTACGTGTTGGATGTAGTGTCAAGACTAGCTAAAGCAGGATAGAGGGTGGTTATAATTTCATCCCACTAATCTTCCTCTTGTAAATCTTCCCAGAATAAAAGGTAAAACAGAATCCTGACAGGAGCTATTCCCATATGAGGAGAACTTACTAGCAGAAGTGAAAGGATCTGATATTTCAAGAGGTGGACTGCTTTGTTGGGTTACCCGGATCTCCCCTTCAGTATTCTTACAATGGCCAGGAGCATCTCTGCTGACAGTCCACCAAGTCATCTCCACCTGGGAATTATCATACTTGGCTTATCCTTTGCTAATCTCTTGATGGCCACCATGACAAACAGTGTTTCTCAAAGGGCTGCATGAAGACTCTAGGTTCAAATTCCCTCAGGGGTGCTTCCAGGTGTACTGAACTAGAACTTCCAAGGCTGGGATAAGAATAGCCATTTTAAATTACTTTTATGATAAACCAGTAATGCAATAAGTAAAATATTTATCTGAGTTCTATGAGGTATTCTAGCAAATTAGTCAACCCCCAGGGGGACCTCGTGGGAAATTCGGATTTACAGCCTGTACGCAGAAGGCTGGACTTGCAATTGGCACCTGAAGTGGAGGACAGTCTGGTGGGACTGAGCCCTGAACTCGTGGAGCCTGATGCCATCTCCAGGTGGATTGTGTCAGAATTCTGTTGAACTGTAGAACATCCAGCCTGGTGTGCTTGGTGAATTGCTTGGTATGCTGGAAACACCCCCAGTCCCTCTACTGGGATTGGGTTCAAAAAGTTAAATATATATCTGAAAAACCCACTGAACAGATGAATGCAGCAGATGACAGCACCATTTTTAAAAAGCCTTGTCTGTACATGGACAGTCATCACATAGTTGGGTGGGGGTGGGAATGAGTAAAGGCAGAATGGCAAAGACAAGTTTTCTGATGTAACTGGTTAAAATAATCAAAAGGATTAATTCAACTCAGATGTAGGGAAACCCGTCCAAAAAAAAAAAAAATAGTGAAATTATTTTATCCCTTTATTAGGTACCTAGCTAGTTTTTTCTATTTTGAAAATCAATTCAAAACCATTTCATACATTTTAACTTAAAAATAAATAAAAAGTTCCCCCCAAAGATTCATTTTGTATTGCCTACTCAGTTTTCACACTTGACAGAAATAACTTGCCAATTATTTCATAACTACTGTGATTTTTTGATGATAGCTACTATGATGGGGAAAAAAGAAACAAATGGTTATTTCTGCTTCTTAGTAAAGTGTTATTGTGATATCTAAGAGGCAAATTACATAATAATGCTTCTTTAAGTTGCTTAGAATTATGGGATGACATCATGGTCAAAGTCCTGCAGCCTACTGCTTGTCTCTGATCAGAATGCATGACTTGTGCATGAAGTGACTAACTAGGGTTTTGAACACTGGAGGGGGAGTACAGTGGAGAAGCAAGACATTAATCTTTAGCTTCAGTGCAATTAACTTTTTTTTTACTCAGTGAAGACTTGTTTTTCTTGATCAGGTATCCAACACTTTCAAATGACACAGGATAGAAAGTGCCAGAAACCAGAAAACTGGCAAAGCTGAGATGGGAGAAGAAGTCTACAATGATTGACAAGTTAAAAGAAATTAAAACTGGCCTTTCTAATTTGATGATCATGGGACTTATTAATTGCACAACACTGATAAGAATTTGACCTTAGGTGGGTAGCAGTTCTCAGAAAATCCTGCAATAAAGTCATAGTCAATAGTCAAAAGTACAAAGAAGGCATGTGCTGTTGGCGCAGATTATAATTAAAAGTTGACTTGCTGGTTACCTTGGGTTTGCCATGTTGACCTTGGCTATACTAGCTACATTCTGAAAAAAGAAATTTAGAAAAGAATATAATTTAACATTTTCTGAATGGTCAGAAAATTAACAGCTATAGAGATTACCTGTTATCAACACATTACTATTAATTTATTAATTCTAGTAAATTAGTAACAGGTAGCCTCTGTAACTGATTTGTTACACGCCAGGTGCTGTGCTAAGAGCTTTACTTGTGTCTCATTTATTTCTGCCACAATTCTATGAGGTCAGTACTATTATTAGATCCCTTTTCTTTTAGGTAAGGAATCAGAAGTTTAGAGAATTTTAGAAACTTTTCCACATTCATACTGGCTAATAATAGCAGAACAAGACTTTATACTCAGGTCTGTCTGATTCCACAGCTGCTTCTTTAAATCACTAGGCCAGGTGATTATTGAGATATTTTGGAAATTCTCTAAAACCCTCAACAGAGTTAACAAGAACCCAATATTCTACTACCCATAATTCCAGTGATTGTCACCTCTATGCATCTATCTTTACAGTTCAGCACTGAGTAACATTAAGCCTCTTAAAGTATATAAAAGTACACTGTCTGCACCTTTAAATGTCTCATAAATGTACTATGATGATTTCATTGCACAAACAAGCAGGAAACCATACAAAAGAGTTTTGTGATCAAGAACTTAAGTCACAGTTGGCTTGGTTAGTTCACACATTAAACACTATTTCAAACACATCGACATGCTGGTCAAAATACAAGAAGAGAAAAACCAAAGAGATGTGGTTAAACTGTATATTTAATAAAGGAAAGAGGACTTCCCTAGTGGTCTATTGGTTAAGAGTCTGCACTTCCTCTGCAGGGGGTGAGGGTTCAGTCCCTGGTTGGGGAAAGAAGATCCCTCATTCCATGCAGTGTGGCAAAAAAAATAATTTTAAAAATGTTTTTAAACAAGAAAAGCATTTCAGACAACTTGAAATGGAACAATAATACCGAATAATAAACAGATATACTGGTTCTGGGTCTAGAAACAGATAACAGTAACCAGAAGTGTGGCACCTGCAGGCTAAGATTGAGGAAAAAGTACTGTGTGAAAGGAGGAACTAAAGTTAGACTTCAACTCATAATACAATAGTTATTCCAAAAAAACTTGCTGGCAACTGCTGTCTACAGTGCTAGGCTTATAGGATGTTTAGGTTCAAGGGAAGAAAGAGGGCATAGATATAACTTTGGTAGAAACATTTAAACAGCCATCCAAGCTTGGTGACGGTTAAGTGAAGACTTCGGTAATACCACAACATAGAATCCTGTCCCAACACTTGAAGACCTACTTCTTTAAGTTGTAGGCTGGGGAACAGATTGAGGCCATTGACAAGGAGGAGTGATTTCACAGAGAGAGAAAGATAAAACACCACCCTCCCCTGCAACTTGGGACTTCTTGGTGGCCCAGTGGTTAAAAATCTGCCTTCCAATGCAGGGGACACAGGTTCAATCCCTAATCAGGGAACTAAGATCCACAATCTGTGGGGCAACTAAGCCTGTGTGTGGCAACTAGAGAAGCCAGCATACTGCAACCAGGGAAACCTGGGCAGCACAAGGAGAAGGCTTTGTGCCACAAGAGAAGCCCACACACCACAACTAGAGAATGCCTGCATGCTGCAGTGAAGGCCCAAGATGAAAATCTAAAAAAAAAAAAAAATCCACTCAAAAAGAACCTACATATTGTATTTTATTTATTTTTTTTTTAATTAATTAATTTTTCTTTTTTAGTTTGTTTTGCTTTACAATACTGTATTCGTTTTGTTACACATTGACATGAATTAGCCATGAGTGTAAACTAATGCTTACTGAATAGTTACTCTATGTTAAACAGTAGGTTATGAAGTTTAATCCATTAATACATTCAATTCTCATAACACTGGTAGAGATAGGTACTTAATTCCTAGCCATTACTGATAAAGGATTTCTTCAGTTATCCACAAGACAGAGCAGTTCTAGCTGAAATCAGAAATGGTATTAAACAAACAAGTAGAAGTTAGGTGGCCACTATTTTAAAGGTTCCAGAATTATAAAGAAGACTCATTACAGTTATTGACCTTTGTACACTACTAGAGACCTTGTGAATCATAGGACTATACCTCCTAATGTGAGGAGAGACCTTATGTGATCTGCTGACTTATTCTCTGATCCTTAGACATTATCTCCATTTTGTAGAGAAAAAATCTGAGTCATAGAGAGATTAAGTGATTTGTTGAAGATCATACAATTACAATGGCAGAAAACTGTAAAATAACTCCTTATTAAGTCTTTGAAATCTTTTCATAACCCTTTGAGAAACAACTGTTTGAAAAGCCAAATTAATCTTTCCTAGACTGCCCATTATTGATAGGCTTTCTCTTTCCCTCAGGGGAGTTCAGACACAGAGTTTGCCGCTTAAAATAACTACCTCCTACCTTCTAATCTCCACCCACCCTCTTCAGCATGTTGACTGCTAGGTTCCATTGCCGTCCAGGTTGCCCTGTGAGTTGCTAACTCCTGCTGCTTTCCTCTAGAAGCCTCTCTGTGAGCTAAATCTCCATCCGCACAATTTCACTGCTCATAAATTCCATGCAGCAAGGAGAGCACAAAAGATGCCAATTTATCCATTTTTTCTGTATCTGGGAAACATGTGGAGTCAAAATTGGTGGTTTGCTTTGGTTTTCCCTGCTAGGATAATTTGGGGTGATATTGCAACTAAATGTTATGTTTAAACTATGCTAGTCACACTGTGCATTTTAAAGACCATATTACAAAGTGCATTACCTTTCCAACATATCTGAGTGTATGAGCAAATTTCAAAGCAGAGTAGCTGCCATGAATAGTAAATTACCTCACTCTTAATTTCACATTGCTATTCAAAGGCAGATAGAGAATTTCCATTTGTCTTATTTCTACTTTGATATGATTTTCACTGATGGTGAAAGTGTTTAATTGCTTTGATTTGTTTAAAAATTAATTGTATTGTGTTGTCTCATTTGTACTCAAGTATAAACACGTGAATACTCTCTCTCTAAATCTCTGAAATGTATAACCTTGAACTGTGTTTTTGATTCTGTCGTTTTCCTGTAAAATGAAATGAGTCATCAAGTTCTGGATATCTTCCTGCATGAAAAGGACTCAGTTTTCTCCTGTGTAGTATTGTCATTTTTTCATTTGCTCAACAAAATTATAAGTCCAAGACCAAATCTTGGCTCTTTTTACTATAAGTCTGTCTTCTCCAGTTACCCAAAGCAAAAATGCCAGAATTATCAAGCACTTGATAAATATATAGCAATGGTTGCTACTTTTATCCTCTTGTTTCACTATTTTTAATGATCTGTTTTCTGTTTCTCATTGTGTCAAATTCAAATCCATTAACCTCCTAAGTAGTAAGTGGCAGTTTCTCAAACCATCATAGTCCATGTGATTTCGCCTGGATATATGTCATTTTTTTTTGTTTGTTTTGTTTCGTTTTGTTTTTCATGCTGGTTGTTGTCTACTTTGAAAACTAGTTCTTAGCCTTTGGTTGTGCCATATCTTTCCTGATTTGGAAAATTCCCCAACATGGCAGACATTACCAGTCTCTCTGTTATACAATTCCTCTCTTTTCCTGACATAGAGACAGTTGTTCATTTCTGCCCCTTATAGTTAAGTGGGACCATGCGACTAGTCTTAAACAAACTATTATACATTTGGACAAAATTTTGGACTGAAGCATTTAACAACAAGTGCTGCATCCTGCAGCTTTGTTGTTCCTATTCCATGGTGATCATGGAACCATGCAAAAGGAACACCTTCATCCATCTGAAATAGTAAGTTTTCAGCAGGCACATGTTGGGTAGAGAGCATAAGTTGGGTATAAAGCTTGACTGTTTTATGCTACTAAAATTTGATAATTATTCTTGATTGCAACATATCTAGCCTCTTCTGAATTATACATACATCACTCATTTATAATTTTATTTATTTATTTATTTTTGGCTGTGGTGGGTCTTCTGTGTAGGCTTTCTCTAGTTGCAGCTGACAGGGGCTACTCTTTGTTGTAGTGCATGGGTTTCTCATTGTGGTGGCTTCTCTTGCAGAGCATGGGCTCTAGGCTGCAAGGACTTCAGTAGTTGTGGTGCATGGGGTCAATATTTGTGGTCCTCAGGCTCTAGAGGATAGTCTTAGTAGATGTGGTGCATGGGTTTAGAAACCCTCCTGAGCCAGGAGTTGAACCTATGTCTCTTGCTTTGGCAGGCAGATTCCTTACCACTGAACCAGCAGGAAAGTCCACTGAATCATTTAAAATGTGTCCACAAGATTCAAAACCAGAAAGTGTTTCTTTGCTGCTTGCTATTCCTTCATTTGCCTTTCAGTAATTTATATTTATCTTTTCTTTCATAATTTTGAATCTATTCATTGATTCAATCAGTCCTTCAATGACTGTTTTTTGTTTGCCTGCTCAACTGGCTATTATGTTATTTACCAAAAAAAGCATATTAACAGAATATTGATTAATATTTAAAGCATGACTGTAGGCAATAATAGTTACATTTCAGACAAATTCAAGAATTCACTTTTGTTCCAAATTTATAACTGTCCTGTATGCATATTATATATTACTTTTGAGGACTTCCTTGAATCAGATTTGCACCCTGCTTCATTTCTCCTGTCTCTTCCAGTTCCAGGAAAACCAATAATAACAAGGATGTTTGATATTTTTTCTTCTAATACTGGACACATCAAGACTCCCCAAATGTTTATAGAAATTAAAGAAATAAGTTATTTTAATCAACTCAAAACTTTCTGTTATATAGTGTTGGGGGAGTGTGTAATTTCCTCGGTTCTGTTTTGCCACAGCAAAAATATGAGGTGACAGACAGACCAGTGTTATAGCTCCATTTTACTGGCAAGCAAAGGAATATACATACTTGAGACCTGAGGGCCAGAGGACCCAAAAGAGAGGACAGAAGAGAAGCCCCAATCCTTCTAGACTTCCTCCTTTTATACATTTGTCTCCTCCCCCCTGAGCCTGCCCTATGTAAACTGGGCTGGCCAGGACAGCTGTTTGTTTTACCTGAGGTCCTCACTCCAGGCTGCAGACCTTCTTCTTTTTTTTTTTTTTTTTTTTTATTTTCGCAGGCTCAGCCTCTTGATGGAGGTGAAAGAGGACAGTAAAAAAGCTAGCCTTAAAACTCAGCTTTCAAAAAAAAACTAAAAGCATGGTATCTAGTCCCATCACTTCATGGCAAATAGATGGGGGAACAGTGACAGATTTTATTTTCTTGGTCTCCAAAATCACTGTCAGTGGTGACTGCAGCCACGAAATTAGAAGATGCTTGCTCCTTGGAAGAAAAGCTATGACAAACATAGATAGCACATTAAAAAGCATAGGCCTCACTTTGCCAGCAAAAATCCATCTAGTCAAAGCTTTGATTTTTCCTGTAGTCATGTACAGATGAGAGAGTTGAACCATAAAGGCTGAGCAACAAAGAATTGATGCTTTTAAACTGTGATGCTAGAGAAAACTCTTGAGAATCCCTTGGGACAGCAAGGAAATCCAACCAGCAATCCTAAAGGAAATCAACCCTGAATAGTCATTGGAAAGATTGATGCTAAAGCTGAAGCTCCAATACTTTGGCCACCTGATGTGATGAAATGACTCATTGGAAAAGATCCTGATGCTGGGAAAGACTGAAGACAAGAAGAGAAGGGGATGATAGAGGATGAGATGGTTGGATGGAATCACTGACTCGATGGACATGAGTTTGAGCAAATTGCAGGAGATAGTGAAGGACAGGGGAAGCCTGGCATGCTGCAGTTCATGGAATGGCAAATATTCATACACGACTTAGTGGCTGTACAGCAACATCAGAGTAAAGTAATGTTAGCATGAAAACCAAAAGATATTTAGCTAAACCTAAAGTCTTTTATTTAAATTATAGATATTTGTTTGAGGTTGCTAATATAAGCAGTGATAGCTTACAGGGAACAATGTTGGATTCGTGATCTCTGAAGAAGATTTAGCTTTGGGATCAGGGACCAGTCTTGATCACTCAGGAGCTTTTGTGTAGCAGAATATTATTAAAGTGTAAAAGGGACAGAGAAAACTTCCGACATAGATCTCAGAAGGGGGATGGAGAGTGTCCTCGTGGCTAGTTTAAGCAAGGGAGTCATATACTTTTTAGATTAGTTATCACAATAAATCAAAAGAAGATCTCAAAGTTGTAAAAGTTTTACCAGACCCATTCCCACAATTTACATTTTAAGATAACAGGATTAGTCAGAAGGTTTTCAAAGAGTTGAAACTATCCTTAAGCAGGATACATTGTTGTTATATAATCCTTAGTACAGATTTTAAACTGAGTTGTTTGTTGTGTAATTATCAGTTCTGGGTTTAAAGCAAAAAACATTATATGTAATCAAGACTAAGCGATTTATATAGAAAAAAAAAAAAGACATTTGTTATTTCCTCCTCCTTGAGAATTCCATACCCCATCTCTTCCTTGAGAGCCTCAGACTCATTACTCATCCTTGGGGACCCAGGACTTCTTATCAGCCTGCCTGGGAATTGGCTCCCTGAGTAGAAATAGAACTCTAACAAACGTTTCTGAATTACACTTCTTCCTGAGTTCTGCCCTTTTGCAATTAATTTTAATATTAAAAAAATAGAGCTAGAATACTTAATTCTAAAGAATTTCATGTGAAACTTGAGAATTTGATAAATCTATTATATTTAAATTATTAATGATATTAATGACCTCATTCAAGACGTTCTTATTCTAATTTTTTCTGCACTTGATAAAATATTTTCAGAAAAATGTTAATATGTCTCACTATGATTGTATTATTTTTTTATTTCCTTTATATTTCTTCTGATTTTTGCTTTATGTATTTTTGTTTCTTTGTTGTTAGGTGTCTAATGGTCTTTGATGTCTATCTTCTTTGTGAATTGTACCTTTTATCACTGAATATACTCATTTTTGTTTCATTTAAAAATAAATTTAAAAAGAAAAAAAAACTTGAAATTTGAGTGAAATTCTAAATATAAATGTATTCTTAAATATGTTATCAGTAATAGTCTATCTGTCCTGGACACTAAAATATATTCAACTTAATAATTTTGGTAAATATTATTTAACACCAATGAAAATATTAGATATAAGGTATATTTGGTATGTTTCAGTCTTGGTTTAATCTTTTGGCCAATTTCTATAATCAGAAATATACTTATTTTTGTGCTTCCACTGTACTCTATATGGGATATGCTTATCTACCTACAAAGCTAAATACAATATATAGAAGCAAGTATAAGTATATATCATTTAGTATTGGAGAATAAGCTCTGCTAAAATCATAAAAGCTGAATACAAATTTGAAAAAATATATACTTCTTTGTGATAAGTATAACATAAATTTTTACTTAACTGATGCCTTGAATAAAGAATTAGTTTGCAATAGCACTGGCATTAGGAATCTGTTAGCATTTTTCTCTTTAACCCTCTTGGGAAGAACACAGGACAAAGAGTTTAAAGATAAATTACAATAACTTTAAATATCAGGGCATTATTAATTGTGACAGTAACACAAATATACATAGATCTTGAAAGGTAAGTGTACACACATACATACACAAACACACACTCAGACTCAGCCTACCACTTTAACTAAACTTAGATGTANTTGGGAAGAACACAGGACAAAGAGTTTAAAGATAAATTACAATAACTTTAAATATCAGGGCATTATTAATTGTGACAGTAACACAAATATACATAGGTCTTGAAAGGTAAGTGTACACACATACATACACAAACACACACTCAGACTCAGCCTACCACTTTAACTAAACTTAGATGTACACATGTGCGTGTACAGTGAAGTCACACAGAGCACAGAAGGGCAACAGAGGAAAGTTTCCAAAATCCAGAGGTTTAGGACTCAACTCCTAACTACTAAAATCTAAAGGTAGATCCTGACAAGCTGTTCACACTTCTCTCTAAGCCATAATTTATTAATCTGCAAAATAAGGAATTGGGAGATTTGCTGGCTCATTTCATAACAGAAACTCTCCAATGACCCACATATTTTCAACTTTTATCTTTATTTTCCCCTGAATACCTCTTATAATAAGCAGAATGAAATGTCAGTAACCCAGCTCTTAAAACTAATGCTTGTTTTCCATCTGCAAATGGAACAGAGGAGTTTGTTATATATGATTATTTTTGTCAAGAAACACCAGATAAAAAGCAAAAGGTAGATAAAAGAAATATGTATGTATGTATATATATATATATGTATATACGTATTTATATATGTGTGTATATACATAAAGAAATAAGAGTATGTTTGAAGTGAAAAACACTTTAGAGATAAAGATTTTGGATTGAGATATATTTATAAATTTATAATCTGAAGCTGAATTTTTTTCCTGTAGCCTTTTAATGACAAACTGAGCTTTGCTTGAATAAAGGGCCATCACTAGAGAATACAGATATTTTAGGATTTTTGCAGATTTTATAGAGTAGGAGATTTTTTTTTTTCTGTCAAAGGCCAGAGGATAAATATTTTCTCTATGTCAAATACTCAATTCTTCCATTGCAGACAAAGTAACAGTAGATAATACATATGAATTGATGTGTCTCTGTTGCAATACACTATGGACATTGAAATTTTGATTTTGTATAATTTCACATTTCATGAAATATTGTTCTTCTTTGGATTTTTCCAACCATTTAAAATATAAGTACCATTCTTAGCTCATAAACTGTAAAAATGTTAGTATGATGGACTAGGCTCTTGGACTATACAGTTCACCGACCCCTAAGCTAAAGATGCGACATTTGAGACTTGAAAGGATTCAAACATAGTGTCAATTTCTCTCTCAAGACAATAGATTCTAAGCCGTGTGAAACAGGAGGCACAGTTCTTAGCTGGAATATTCTGAAAAGCAGAGAAGACTTTGCCAAAGTGTGAGATAGAATCTGGATGGTCCTGAGAAGCAGTCCTGGAGAGTCCATTAAGCTCTAAATTGAAAACTTTAAAGTCATTAGACTGAGCCTTCCTAAAACTGTAACCCTTCCTCCACTAAACTTCATCCAAGATAGGATTAAATTAATTTGCCTGCCACTCTAGCTAGGGCTCCCTTGGTGGCTCAGCCTGCAACACCGGAGACCTGAGTTCAATCCCTGGGCTGGGAAGATCCCCTGGAGAAGGAAATGGCTATTCCTGCAAAAGAAAATGGTGTGCTGTCTCTGAGGAAAGACTGCATAACCTAGAGTCTGCATTATTTTTTAGTACAACATGGCTAGAAACAAACAAACAAACAAACAAAAAACAGCCAAAAGACAAACAAAAAAGAAACAAACAAGATGATATTAGACATAACAAGAATAAGCAAATCAAGATAAAAATCAAGAGAATCTTTACATCATCCCTACAGACCCACCCACAGATAATCTAAGAAACTTAACTGATAAAGAATATAAAATAATCATGATTAAAATATTCAAGTAAATAGATACAAAATAAAGAATTATTTAAGAAAAAATATATATTTCTGGTCATATTTTGGAATTAGAGTTTGAAGATCTCATAAAAATGACCACTGTATACATGCACACATACACACACATCCCACTATCTGGACTGCTATTTCTTTCTTCAGTATTTGAAATAATATTTTTGGTGAAGCAATCTTCTTTCTGAGGAGGATTTAAATAGTATACTGTGTTTTTCTTGATAGTAGTAGCACTATTCATATTTCTTTTACTTATTGTGACAATCAGAATATACATTTCAAGGATTTTTTTTTTCTTCTCAAAAATTGTTAAATATATTGGTGTTAAGGTTAATAATATATTTTCATTTTCATATATGTAGGGTCCATAGTGATATGACTTTTTATCTGAATTTGGTAACTTGTAATTTTTCCTTTTTTCCTTGGTAGGTCTTGCTAGCATGTTATTAGAATCATCCACGTTTTCAAAGAACCACTTCGTGTTAATATATTCTGTATATTTTTATCCTTCTTTGAGTTCTTTTTTCTTAATTATTTTCTTTTATTTACTTTGAATGCTTTGCTATACATTTCCAAATATCTTGGAATAGATGTTGAGATCATTGTTTTTCAGTTTTTATTCTCTTTTAATATATGTACTTAAGGCTATAAATTCCCCTGTAGGCTTTGTTTCACTATTTTCCACAAAGGTTTATGTGCTATGTCTTTTATCTCTATTATATTAGCTGAGACACATATTTATAATCATCATCATATCTACCTGAATGGTTGACCTCTTATTATTATGAAATACATGTTTATCTCTAGTAGTTCTGACATTAATATCTGTGTTATCTGATGTTAGTATTGCTGCTGCTGAGAAGTCGCTTCAGTCGTGTCTGACTCTGTGCGACTCCATAGGCGGCAGCCCACCAGGCTCCCCTGTCCCTGGGATTCTCCAGGCAATAACACTGGAGTGGGTTGCCATTTCCTTCTCCAATGCATGGAAGTGAAAAGTGAAAGTGAAGTCGCTTAGTCATGTCCGACTCTTAGCGACCACATAGACTGCAGCCCACCAGGCCCTCCGTCCATGGACTTTTCCAGGCAAGAGTGCTGGAGTGGGGTGCCATTGATGTTAGTATAATTGTACCAATTTTCTTTGGCCACTGTTATCATAGTAAATTTTTAAAAAAACTTCATTTTCAAACATTTGGCATACTTATATTTAAAATGAATTTGAGAAAGAGCATGCACTTTTTAAAAAATCCAATTCACAAAAATAATATATGTAAAAATATATGTATTTGGGTTTTTCTGGTAGCTCAGCTGATAAAGAGTCCGCCTGCAATGTGGGAGACCCACCTGTTCAATTCCTGAGTCAGGAAGATCTGCTGGAGAAGGGATAGGCTACCCATGCCAATATTCTTTGTGGGGTGGCTCAGCTGGTAAGAATCCACTGCAATGCAGAATACTTGGGTTTGATCCCTGGGTCGCAAAGAGTTGGACATGACTGAGCGACTTTCACTTTCATATGCATTTTAATTTATACCTACTGTGTTTCTCTTCTATGTTTCCCCCCTTCATATTTTTCTGCATTATAGATTAATTGAGTATACATTATTAAGGGTTACCTGGTGGCTCAGTGGTAAAGAACCCAACTGTCAATGCAGGAGATGCAGGATTGCGGGTTCAATCCCTGAGCTGGAAAGATTCCCTGAAGAAAGAAAAGCAACCCACTCCAGTGAGCTTGCCTGAGGAATCCCATGGACAGAGGAGCCTTGTGGACTACAGTCCATGGGGTCACAACTTAGCGACCAAACAATGACAGCGATATTGTTATCCCATTTTTCTTTTACAATTTTACATTAATATTCATTAAGCAGCTAAGTCTTTTAATATTTTAGAGACTAAAATCATATACAATTTAATAATTTTAAAATGTCTCTGAAAATACCAAAAACTTGAAACACTATTCCAGTTACTTCTTATCACAGTTTGCATAGTTAATATTTTTATACATAAACATTTTACCCATAATCATTATAATTATCATGTTTATAATAGTCTTTCCTTATGTTAATGCATATTTGTTCTATCCATTGGTTTCATCCTTTCCTCTATTTCTGTGTTTATATTGCTTTTGTCTGCATAAGCTCTCTCTGTATATCTATTAGTGAAGGTCTGCTGCTGATGCATCCTCTCAGGATTTTATTTGTTTCTTTGTTTAATTTTGTTTTGTTTTCTTTTGTTTTTTAATTTTTACTTATTCACTTTTGGCTATACTGGATCTTTGTTGCTATGTGGGTTCTTCAGTAGTTGCAGCAAGTGGGGCTGCTGTCTAGTTGCAGTATAAGTGTTTCTCATTGTGGTGGTTTCTCTTATCGTAGAACATGAGCTCTAGAGCATGCAGGCTCAATATCTGTGCCACACAGGCTTAGCTGCTCTGAGGCATGTGGGATCTTCCCTGATCAGGATCAAACCTGTGTCTCCATTAGCAGGCAGATTCTTGACCACTGAGCCACCAGGAAAGTATCTCTTTGTTTGTTTTTGTTGTGATCTGAATAAGTTTTTATTCATTTCACAAGGCTATTGTTTCAGCATAAAATTCTAAGTTGGTAATTATTTCATTTTTACAGAGGTCTTCTTCCACTGTTTTCTCAATTCCATAATTTTTGGCTGTCAGTCTTTGATTATTCTTGGAGGGCAATTTTTTTTTTCTTTTTAAGAAGGTTTTGGCAGGTTGATTCCTCCAGTTCCATTCTTCTTTCTCAAGATTGCTTTGGCTATTCGAGGTTTTTTGTATTTCCATACAAATCTTGAAATTATTTGTTCTAGTTCTATGAAAAATACCGCTGGTACCTTGATAGGGATTGCATTGAATCTGTAGATTGCTTTGGGTAGTATACTCATTTTCACTATATTGATTCTTCTGATCCATGAACATGGTATATTTCTCCATCTATTAGTGTCCTCTTTGATTTCTTTCATCAGTGTTTTATAATTTTCTATATATAGGTCTTTAGTTTCTTTAGGTAGATATATTCCTAAGTATTTTATTCTTTTCATTGCAATGGTGAATGGAATTGATTCCTTAATTTCTTTTTCTACTTTCTCATTATTAGTGTATAGGAATGCAAGGGATTTATGTGTGTTGATTTTATATCCTGCAACTTTACTATATTCATTGATTAGCTCTAGTAATTTTTTGGTGGAGTCTTTCGGGTTTTCTATGTAGAGGATCATGTCATCTGCAAACAGTGAGAGTTTTACTTCTTCTTTTCCAATTTGGGTTCCTTTTATTTCTTTTTCTGTTCTGATTGCTGTGGTACATATACACAATGGAGTATTAATCAACCATTAAAAAGAATAAATTTGAATCAGTTCTAATGAGATGGATGAAACTGGAGCCAATTATACAGAGTGAAGTAAGTCAGAGAGAAAAACACCAATACAGTATACTAACACATATATATGGAATTTAGAAACATGGTAATGATAACCCTGTATGCGAGATAGCAAAAGAGACACAGATGTATAGAACGGACTTTTGGACTNGTTCTAATGAGATGGATGAAACTGGAGCCAATTATACAGAGTGAAGTAAGTCAGAGAGAAAAACACCAATACAGTATACTAACACATATATATGGAATTTAGAAACATGGTAATGATAACCCTGTATGCGAGATAGCAAAAGAGACACAGATGTATAGAATGGACTTTTGGACTCTGAGGGAGAGGGAGAGGGTGGGATGATTTGGGAGAGTGGCACTGAAACATGTATACTATCATGTAAGAAATGAATCACCAGTCTATGTCCGATACAGGTTACAGGAGGCTTGGGACTGGTGCACGGGGATGATCCAGAGAGTTGATGTCGGGTGGGAGGTGGGCGGGGAGGGGGGAGGTTCAGGATTGAGAACTCATGTACACCCGAGATGGATTCATGTCAATGTATGGCAAAACCAATACAGTAATGTAAAGTAAAATAAAGTAAAAATAAAAATTAAAAAAAAGGTTTTGAGTATGCCTTTGTTTCATTTCCAATAGTTTTGCTATACTGTGCCTTTCTGTAGGGTTTTCATTTGCTTATGGTTGCAGTTTCTATAGCTTTCTGAATCCATTAACTGGTATATTTATTTTGCTAGTACTATTTCTTCAAATATGGTTGATGCACAATGTCTTCCTTTTCTTCTTCTTTCTCAAACTGAAGTTATATCTGTATTAGTCTATTTCTCTATCCCTATTATTCTTTTTGGAGAAGGCAATGACACCCCACTCCAGTACTTTTGCCTGAAAAATGCCATGGACGGAGGAGCCTAGTAGGCTGCAGTCCATAGGGTCGCTACAGTCAGACACGACTGAGAGACTTCACTTTCACTTTTCACTTCCATGCATTGGAGAAGGAAATGGCAACCCACTCCAGTGCTCTTACCTGGAGAACCCCAGGGATGGAGAAGCCTGTGAGCTGCTGTCAATGGAGTTGCACAGTGTTGGACACGACTGAAGCAACTTAGCAGCAGCAGCAGTAGTCTTTTATATATTTTCTTTTACCTATTTTGCTTCAGTTTAGGAATTATCCACTGATATATCTTTCAGTTTACTAATCCTGTTTTTTGCTGTGTCTAACATACTATTTAAATCCATATAATTACTTCTTAATTTCACAAGTTGCATTTTTCAATTCCATGGACTTTGTTTTATATAAATTCAAAATCTCTGGTACAGTTGTCTGTGTTTTAATCTGTTTTCTACATCTTCACTTCCTATTTTTGTGACATTAATTCTTTGTCATCTAACTCTACTATCAATGAGTATGTTTGTGTTTATTTTTTAGCTCATTATTTGGTCATGTGATATTATCTTTTGGTACTTAAGTAAGTTTTATTGTACAATAGACACGGTATATAAATACTACAAAGCTTTAAATGATGATATTTGCAAAAGCCACAGAATTTAGAAAAGATTAGTATTTCTTTAAAAAAAATCTAACTTTTTATAAAAAGAAGTAATTTAAATTCTGTATTTCACACTTACCACCATGAAAAAGTAAGTTAAATTTTCAGTGTTGACAACCAGCAGAGACTTTCCACAAGGTTTATGTGTGTTTGGGTTGAAGACCCTAGGAAAAAGAAGGAACTAATGACCAGAATCTGGAAATTAATCATATAATTATCCAATGATTCACAGTATCATAGTCTATCATAGATCTGGGATTGAATATGTGTAAAGGAGGATATGGTAACTGGTTTATTCTGTGGATTACTCCATTTCATCTTGTAACATACCTTAGTATGACCTCAGTATCAGTGTTTTAATACTGAATATTCATTTTATTTGAAGAAATAATCAAATGGATATTTTATTTGGAAGACAGAGAGCTTTAACATCAGATAAATGGAATTACATAAATTCAGTGCAGGCTGATAATTATCAAAATCCCCAATTACAAAGAAAATATTCACTAACAGTTGAATTAGAAATCTGAAATAAACAATCTATACTTATTGAGGAAGAAATTACTAGTATCAGACAATGTCGTTTTTTCTCTAATTCCTTGTGATGGAGGGAAGCCTTGTGTGTATTATTGCTTAATGGGTGATAAACAGAATGAATATAGGCCACTTGTGGGTTGAGGGAACAGAAATTCCATGTACAATTCACTGTCATGGCAAATGCATAAGCCATGGATATGAAATAGTTTATTAATAGGATGATGACACCCAAGGGATTTCAATATCATTCTGTGTACATATAGAGGATGGTGATGTTAGAAAATCATGTATATATTCAGCAGGCTTTCTAGGAATAAGAAACTGTTGTTGACATTAATTCACAGAGATTTTAGAGTGAATTGTTACCACAGGACAAACTAGTCTATTCTAACTAATATAGAAGGACTTCCCAGGTGGCACTAGCAGTAAATAATCTGTCTGCCAGTGGAAGAGATTTGAGGGACACAAGTTTGATTCCTGGGCCAGAAAGATTTACTGGAGGAGGGGAGGGCCACCCACTCCAGTATTCTTGACTGGCTAATCCCATGGACAGAGGAACCTGTTGAGCTACATACAGACCAAAAGGTCGCAAAGAGTTGGACGTAAGGAGCAGCAGTTGTGCTTTGTTGGAGTAGCCTTGAAGAGATACCCCACGTCCAAGGTAAGAGAAACCGAAGTAAGACACTGAGAGGGTAACAGGCAGGAAGGCCACGGGTCTCCAGACAGAGGAAATAGCTTGCAAATGTCAGACAATTTTCTCTCTCTTAAGCAGGAGAAAACAAACTAGCGATATTTTGTCCTTCTCTATACAAATTTTAAAAGAGATTTCTCTTAAAATACTGTGTTGCCATAATGACACCTGGTTTCACCTGAAGTTAATCAATGCCCTTTTCTTATGGAAATGTTTATCTTAAGCTATGCTAATGTAATATGCATTTACCCCAAACTCTGTCTTCAAGTCGGTTTTACCTTTTGGCTCAGAACCTACTTGACAAAACAGTATGTTATATTCAGATATTATTCCTCTAATCTATGTAAATGAGATGGGAATATCAGACCATCTAACCTGCCTCTTGAGAAATCTGTATGCAGGTCAGGAAGCAACAGTTAGAACTGGACATGGAACAACAGACTGGTTCCAAATAGGAAAAGGAGTACGTCAAGGCTGTATATTGTCACCCTGCTTATTTAACTTCTATGCAGAGTACATCATGAGAAATGCTGGACTGGAAGAAACACAAGCTGGAATCAAGATTGCTGGGAGAAATATCAATAATCTCAGATATGCAGATGACACCACCCTTATGGCAGAAAGTGAGGAGGAGCTAAAAAGCCTCTTGTTGAAAGTGAAAGAGGAGAGTGGAAAAGTTGGCTTAAAGCTCAACATTCAGAAAACGAAGATCATGGCATCTGGCCCCATCACTTCATGGGAAATAGATGGGGAAACAGTAGAAACAGTGTCAGACTTTGTTTTTTTGGGCTCCAAAATCACTGCAGATGGTGACTGCAGCCATGAAATTAAAAGGCGCTTACTCCTTGGAAGAAAAGTTATGACCAACCTAGATAGTATATTCAAAAGCAGAGACATTACTTTGCCGACTAAGGTCCGTCTAGTCAAGGCTATGGTTTTTCCTGTGGTCATGTATGGATGTGAGAGTTGGACTGTGAAGAAGGCTGAGCGCAGAAGAATTGATGCTTTTGAACTGTGGTGTTGGAGAAGACTCTTGAGAGTCCCTTGGACTGCAAGGAGATCCAACCAGTCCATTCTGAAGGAGATCAACCCTGGGATTTCTTTGGAAGGAATGATGCTAAAACTGAAGCTCCGGTACTTTGGGCACCTCATGCGAAGAGTTGACTCATTGGAAAAGACCCTGATGCTGGGAGGGATTGGGGGCAGGAGGAGAAGGGGACGACCGAGGATGAGATGGCTGGATGGCATCACAGACTCAGTGGACGTGAGTCTGAGTGAACTCCGGGAGTTGGTGATGGACAGGGAGGCCTGGCGTACTGCGATTCATGGGGTCGCAAAGAGTCGAACACGATTGCGCAACTGAACTGAACTGATGTAAATGAAACTATTTTTATGGTGATCTGCCCTTCTTCAGGATTCAAGTTAATCATTTTATGGCCCAGAATGAACCATTTGGTGCCAAGATTATCCCAAAATGCATCTTATGGATGAGGGGCCTGGTGCCATTCTGAGTTTTAAGACATTCCTTTCTTTCATTAACAGACTGCATGATGCGAAAACTGAAGCTCCAGTACTTTGGCCACCTTATGCGAAGAGTTGACTCATTGGAAAAGACCCTGATGCTGGGAGGGTTTGGGGGTAGGAGGAGAAAGGGACGACCGAGGATGAGATGGCTGGATGGCATCATGGACTCAATGGACGTGAGTCTGAGTGAACTCCAGGAGGTGGTGATGGACAGGGAGGCCTGGTGTACTGTGATTCATGGGGTCGCAAAGAGTCGGACACGACTGCGCGACTGAACTGAACTCAGTGACTATATAACATCCAGCTGAAGACTAGCAGGGGGTTACTCTTTCTGCCCCCTTCTGATGCCTATGTCAGAAGCTTTTTCTATCTCCTTTATACTTAATAAAATCTTATTACACAAAAACTCTGAGCGATCAAGCCTTATTTCTGGCCCTGGATTGAATTCTTCTCCTCTGGGGGCCAAGAATCCCGGCGTCGTGATTCAACAACAATCTTTAAACGGTAAGTATGGCAAGAGGTCATCAAAGGGCAGACACACTGAAACCATACTCACAGAAAACTAGTCAATCTAATCACACTAGGACCACAGCCTTGTCTAACTCAATGAAACCAAGCCATGCCCTGTGGGGCCACCCAAGATGGGCGGGCATGATGGAGAGGTATGACAGAATGCGGTCCACTGGAGAAGGGAATGGCAAACCACTTCAGTATTCTTGCCTTGAGAACCCCATGAACAGTATGAAAAGACAAAATGATAGGATACTGAAAGAGGAACTCCCCACCTCAGTAGGTGACCAATATGCTACTGGAAATCAGTGGAGAATTAACTCCAGAAAGAGTGAAGGGATGGAGGCAAAGAAAAACAATACCAAGCTGTGGATGTGCCTGGTGATAGAAGCAAGGTCCAAAGCTGTAAAGAGCAATATTGCATAGGAACCTGGAATGTCAGGTCCATGAATCAAGGCAAATTAGAAGTGGTCAAACAGGAGATGGCAAGAGTGAATGTTGACATTCTAGGAATCAGCAAACTAAAATAGACTGGAATGTGTGAATTTAACTCAAATGACCATTATATCTACTACTGTGGGCAGGAATCCCTCAGAAGAAATGGAGTAGCCATCATGGTCAACAAAAGAGTCCGAAATGCAGTACTTGGATGCAATCTCAAAAACGACTGAATGATCTCTGTTCGTCTCCAAGGCAAATCATTCAGTATCACAGTAATCCAAGTCTATGCCCCAACCAGTAACACTGAAGAAGCTGACGTTGAACGGTTCTATGAAGACCTACAAGACCTTTTAGAACTAACACCCTACTTATATTGCCACCCTACTTATTTAACTTATATACAGAGTACATCATGAGAAATACTGGACTGGATGAAGCACAAGCTGGAATTAGATTGTCAGAAGAAATATCAATAACCTCAGATATGCAGACACCACACTTATGGCAGAAAGCGAAGAACTAAAGAGCTTTTTGATGAAAGTAAAAGAGG
Organism: Aepyceros melampus; assembly: GCA_006408695.1. Classification (NCBI taxonomy): domain Eukaryota; kingdom Metazoa; phylum Chordata; class Mammalia; order Artiodactyla; family Bovidae; genus Aepyceros; species Aepyceros melampus. The sequence continues at coordinate 58,487 of SJXQ01009352.1, forward strand.
AGAGTGAAAATCTAACATAAAACTCAACATTCGGAAAACTAAGATCATGGCATCCTGTCCCATCACTTCATTGCAAATAGATGGGGAAACAATGGAAACAGTAACTTTAATTTTGGGGGCTCCAAAATCACTACAGATGGTGACTGCAGCCATGAAAGTAAGAGACGTTTGCTCCTTGGAAGAAAAGTTATGACCAATCTAGACAGCATCTTAAAAAGCAGAGACATTACTTTGCCAACAAAGGCTCATCTTTTCAAAGTTATGGTTTTTCCAGTAGTCATGTATGGATGTGAGAGTGGACTATAAAGAAAGATGTGTGCCAAAGAATTGATGCTTTTGGACTGTGGTATTGGAGAAGACTCTTGAGAGTCCCTTGGACTGTAAGGAAATTCAAATAGTCCATCCTAAAGGAATTCAGTCCTGAATATTCTTTGGGAGGACTGATGGTGAAGCTGAAACTCTAATACTTTGGCCACCTGATGTGAAGAGCTGACTCATTTGAAAAGACCTTAATGACAGGAAAGATTGAAAGTGGGAGAAGAAGGGGACAACAGAGAATGCAATGATTGAATGGCACCACTGACTCAATGGACATGAGTTTGAGTAAGCTCTGGAACTTGGTGATGGATAGGGAAGCCTAGTGTGCTGCAGTCCATGGGGTCACAAATAGTCAGACACGACTGAGCTTCTGAACTGAACTGAACTGAACTGAGGTCAATTCAAAGTTTTAATAGCTCTCCGTATGACTCAAATATTGGTCAAAAGAGCAACCAGTGAGTGAGCTACTAAAGAGCTTCAATGCAGCTTCCCCAGTTCTAGGCTCTCTCAGTCATATTCCATTGCTATCAGATTTTATAAACTCCTAAGATGTTTCATGAATGGATATTAACATTATTGAATGCCTTTTATCTGCCTATTCTTTTCCATCTTGTGATTTTTCTTCTTTATTCAATTAATATGGTGAGATACATCGTTTGACTAATGAATTTTAATAATTACTGAAATTCAGTACTGAAAGGAACCCCACTCCATTGTGATTAATTAACTTTCAATATATTATATCATTTACTAGTGAGTTAATGAAGGTTTTTTGTCTGTGTTCAGGAGTAATAATGGTCTGTAAATGTGTTTTCTTGTGCAATCTTTGTCTGATTAAATATCAGAGTATCTTAGAAAATGCACTGGGAAGTACATGCTCCTCCTCTTTCCTGGAAGAGTTTGCACAAGTTGGTATTATTTCTCCTTTAACAGATGTCATTTTTTAGGAAAGACACCAGCCCCTGTTTTCTTTATGAGATTGTTTCTAACTATGGATTTTATTTCTTTAATAGGTATAGAACTATTCAGATATTTTTTTCATAAATGATTTTAGTTACTATTTTTTAAAGAAGTTGTATATACCCCGTAAAATTTACAATTTATGGTTCTTCATGATATTATTTTTATTATACTGTAATTTTTGCATCACCTGTGATGTTAGCTCCTCTTTCATTGCTGATATTTGTCATTGTATGTTTGTTTATTCTTATTAATTTGATTCAAATTTTGTCAATTTTATCCATCTATTGCAATCTGCTTTCAATATAATTGATTTTTTTTCTATTTAAAAGTTTTTCTTATTCACTTCTATAGTCATATCTATTATTTCCCTCCTTCCACTAGTTCGGGTTTAATTTTTCCATTTTTTTGATTCTTAAGATAGAAATTTAGATAATCTATTATGGATCTTTATTCTTCTTTACTTGTTAGAAAAGCTTATTATGATTCACATAAGACATAATTCATCCATTTAAACTATAGGAGTCAGTGGACTTAATTACATTCACAGAGTTGTACATACATGACAACAATCCATTTTATAATATTATACTACCACTCAGAAAATGAAGATCATGGCATCTGGCCACATCACTTCATGGGAAATAGATGGGGAAACAGTAGAAACATGAGAGACTTTGTTTTTTTGGGCTCCAAAATCACTGCAGATGGTGACTGCAGCCATGAAATTAAAAGGTGCTTACTCCTTGGAAGAAAAGTTATGACCAACCTAGATAGTATATTGAAAAGCAGAGACATTACTTTGCCAACAAAGGTCCGTCTAGTCAAGGCTATGGTTTTTCCTATGGTCATGTATGGATGTGAAAGTTGGATTGTGAAGAAGGCTGAGCGCCGAAGAATCGGTGCTTTTGAACTGTGGTGTTGGAGAAGACTCTTGAGAGTCCCTTGGACTGCAAGGAGATCCAACCAGTCCATTCTGAAGGAGATCAACCCTGGGATTTCTTTGGAGGGAATGATACTAAAACTGAAGCTCCAGTACTTTGGACACCACATGCGAAGAGTTGACTCATTGGAAAAGACCCTGATGCTGGGAGGGATTGGGGGCAGGAGGAGAAGGGGATGACAGAGGATGAGATGGCTGGATGGCATCATGGACTCAATGGACGTGAGTCTGAGTGAACTCCGGGAGTTGGTGATGGACAGGGAGGCCTGGCGTGCTGCGATTCATGGGGTCGCAAATAGTCGGACAGGACTGAGCGACTGAATTGAACTGAACTGAACAAAAGAAGTGGTAGTTCTTACTACTTCCACAAGTAGTAGTTCTTACTTAGTTCTTACTACTTCCACAAGTACCATCACCCTCCAGACCCAAGTAATGGTTGAGCTACTTTCTGTCTTTATAGATTTGCATATTCTGCACATTTCTTATAGATGGATGATATAATATCTAGTCCTTTAGACTGGATTATTTAACTTAACACAGTAAGTTGAATGGTGGCTTCCCAAAAGATATGTATATTCATAGCCGGGAAGTATGACATTTTAAGGGAAAAAGTGTTGCATATGTAATTATGTTTAGGATCTCAAAATAAGATCACCTCAATTAGGGTGGAACCAAAGTCCATAATGACAAATGCCTTATAAAAAATCAGAGGAAAATAAACATAGAGGCAGAGATTGAAGTGATGCTCTACAAGCTAAAAAGCACGTAGAATTAATGGCAGCCACTCAGTTCAGTTCAGTCTCTCAGTCAAGTCTGACTCTTTGTGACTCCATGGACGACAGCACACCAGGCTTCCTTGTACATCACCAATTCCTGGCGCCTGCTCAAACTCATGTCCTCGAGTCAGTGATGTCACCAACCATCTCATCCTCTGTCTTCCCCTTCTACTCCTGCCTTCAATCTTTCTCAGGAGGCATGTAAGGTGGTCTTGTTATTCCTATCTCTTTAAGAATGTTCCACAGTTTGTTGTGATCCACACAGTCAAAGGCTTTGGCATAGTCAATGAAACAGAAGTAGAAGTTTTTCTGGAATTCTCTTGTTTTTTCTATGATCCAGCAGATGTGGGAAATTTGACCTTTGGTTCCTCTGCCTTTTCTAAAACCAGCTTGAACATCTGGAAGTTCTCAGCTTACATATAGTTGAAGCCTAGCTTGGAGAATTTTGAGCATTACTTTGTTAACGTGTGAAATGAGCGCAATTGTGTGATAGTTGAACATTCTTTGTTGTTGCATTTCTTTGAGATTGGAATGAAAGCTGATATTTTCCAGTCCTGTGGCCACTGCTGAGTTTTCCATATTTGCTGGCATATTGAGTGTAGCACTTTCACAGCATCATATTTTAGGACTTGAAATAGCTCAAGTGGAATCCCTTCACTTCCACTAGCTTTGTTCCTAGTGATGCTTCCTAAGGCCCACTTGACTTCACACTCCAGGATGTCTGGCTCTAGGTAAGTGATCACACCATCATGGTTATCTGGGTCATTGAGATCTTTTTTGTATAGTTTTGTGTAATCTTGCCACCAAGAGAATATCTTTCTTCTGCTTCTGTTAGGTCCACACTGTTTCTGCCCTTTATTGTGCCCATCTTTGCATGAAATGTTCCCTTGGTATCTCTAATTTTCTTGAAGAGATCTCTTTCCCATCTCTTTCCCAATAGTCTTTCCCATTCTATTGTTTTCCCCTATTTCTTTGCATTGATCACTTAGGAAGCTTTCTTATCTCTTCTTGCTATTCTTTGGAAGCCACTAGAATGTAGGAAATAGGTATTATATGAATTCTCACTCAGAATATCCAGGAAGAACGAGTCTTTACAACATCTTGATTTAAGACTACTGGTCTTGAGACCTAAAGAGAAAATTTTCAGGAGTTTTAAACCAGCCAATTATTGATAAATTTTTACAGCAGCATAAAGAAAGTCACATACTTAGCATAATATTTTCAAGATTCATCCATTTAGTAGCATGTGCCAGTACTTCATTTCTTTTTATTGCTACATAATATTCAGTTGCAAAGATATGCCACATTTTATTCATCAGTGGATGGACATTTACTTTGTTTTCTCTTTTTGCTGTTATTAAAAAAAAAAAAAAACTGCTATCAACCTGTGTAAAAGTTTTGTAAAGATATACCTTCTCAATTATCTTGGGCATATATGTAAGAGTGGAATTGCTGGATTGTATAGTAACGTTATGTTTAACCACTTGAGAATTATCAGACATTTTTTCTAAAGCAGCAACACCATATTATGTTCTACCAGCAGTGTAAGACATATCTGATTTCTCAACATTATTGCTAATATTTGTTATTATTTGTTTTTCTGATGATAATTTTAATATTGGGTATGAAGTGTTATCTTAACTGTGGTGTTGATTTCATTGAAAGCTAATGATGCTGAGCATCTTTTCAAGTACCTTTGGCAGTTTCTATATCTTATTTGGAGAAATATCTATTTAGATTTGGGGGCAGCTTTTAGTTGGGTGTGCATATAGAGAAAGGTCTTCCCAGGTGGCACTGCTGGTAAAGAACCTACCTGCCAAGGCAGGATACTTAAGATGAGATGCAGGTTTGATCCTTGGGTTGAGAATATCTCCTGAAGGAAGATATGGCGATGCATTCTAATATTCTTGCCTGGAGAAGCCCCATGGACAAAGGAGTCTGGTGAGTTACAGTCCATAGGATCACAAAGAGTTGAATATAATTGAGGCAGCTTAGCACATAGCATAGAGAAAAGGCAGGTGAGAACACGCCAAGGAAGGCAATCATTTCCAAGCCACAGAGAGGCCTCACGAGAAAACAATACTACCAGCACCTTTTTCTTGGACTTCCAGCCTCCAGAATTGTGAGAAACTAAATTTCTGTTGTTTGAGCCAGCCAAGTTGTGATACTATGTTATGACAGCTCTAGAAAACTAATACATTTGGTTTCTCTTTCTCCTATCTGTTCTTTGTTTCTCAATTCATCCTCTTTGATTTCTTTGAATTTACTGAGTATATTTAAGGAATTCATTTTTATCAACTGTTACCTTACATATATACATATAGTTTTAACTTTTTATTTTATAGTGAAGACAAACCAATCAAGAGCATTGTGATAGTTTTGGGTGGACAGCAAAGGGACTTAGCCATAAATATATATTTATCCACTCTCCCTGTCTCTTTATTTTATAGTTTAGGGGTTGTGCTGTGCTTTACCATATGCATCTTTAACTCATCTCCAGTCTATTTTCAAATGGTATTCCACTTCATGTATGTACGAAGCTTAAGACACATTTCTTCTTAATGTATAGAAGAAGTTTATAGTGGACTGTATTTGCCCATTTCCTGTCTTTTATGTTACAATTATCATATATTGTATTTCTACCTAAAATAGATAGGTACATGGTATATACTCATTAGTTTTGCATTAAACAATTATCTTTTGAAATTATTTTAAAGTGGAAAAATATCTACATATTTATCTTTTTGTTGTTGTTGTTCTCCATTCTTTTGTGAAGATCCACATTTCTCCTTGGTGTCATTTTCTGTTGCTTTAAGATCGTTCTTTAACATTTTTTTTGTAAAATAAACTTAATGATTTTTCTCAGTTTTTCTTTGAAAAATCTTTATTTCATCCTCATTTTTGAATCACATTTTAGCTTCATATAGAATTATAATTTTGGCTTTATTCCCCTTGAATGTCTTTAAAGGTGTTTTTCAAGTATCTTCTGGTGTACAAAATTTCTTTCTTTTTTTTTTTTTGTATGGGTTGGTATATTTCCTTTCAATATTTTTGTGATTTTCTTTTTATTATGATGTTCATCTATTTCATTATTGTGTGTCTTTCTGTGGTTTTCTTTATGTATGTCCATTGAAGCTCATTGAGATCTTGGAGCTCTGGTTTTATAGTTCTCACATGAATTTGAAAAACACTTTGGCAATTTTGTCTTCAAATGTTTTTCTACTCCTCATATCATCTTGAGACCCCCATTTACAGAGATATCAAACTGCTTGACACTTTTAATTTTTCTAGTGTGTCTAATCTGCTTTCAATTTAAACTAGCTAGTTAAGATTTAAAATATTGTTTTATCTAGATTCTCCTTTAGTTTTTTTATGTCTTGCATTTCTCTCCTCATGTTCATATTGCCTTAAATAGCTGAATTTTGCTATAATTACTATTATAACATATTTGTTAACCTCATCATCACTGTGAGGCCTGGTTTCATTGAACAATTTTTCCTGTTTCTATGGATCATTTTTCTGCTTCCTCAAATAGTGAGTAAATGTTTTTAAAATGCTGGATATTTAGAATTTTATGTTGGTACATATCTGGATTTTACTGACTTCGTTTTTAAGAATGCTGAGCTTTATGCTGGCAGGCAGTCAAGCAGTATGAAATTTAGTGTGTTTTTAAGGTCTGTAAACTCTGTGAAGGCAGTTTTAAGGAAGGCTTTACTCTAAGGTTAAGCTTCACTATGAAAGGTGTTTTCCTTCTTTGGTCTGAATTGAATTTCCATAGTGATAAACAACTCTCCAGTCTAGCTGATGGGAAATGGAAAGTCTTCCAACTCTGTGAAATTTAGTCACTAATCAAGCATAGAGTTCCCTGGCCACTCCTTATTCACCCTTGTTGAGTTTCACATGGCATATTCTAGTACTCAGCAAGTGCTTAAGGGACCCTTTTGTAGATTTCTAGGGTTCTTGGTTTACTCCTAACATTGTTCTACAACTTCAAGCCTCCTCAGATACACTAAATGTTGATTACCATTCCAAAACTCAGTGAGCCATTCTTTACTCTGAATGCCCTCCCTCATCAGATATCTAGTAAGTGCTTCTCACATTAAAGGTCAGATTAAAATTAAGACTTACTTTGTTTCCTTCTTCCCCAACACCACAAAATAGTATTATATATTGTCCAGTATTTAGAATTATTTATACAGTTTTCTAGATGTTTTTGTAAGAAGGACCATGTACATGTGTACACTTCACTATTAGTGATAAAATTACTTTTTAATATACAAAAATAAGAAAGATTTCAGATTAGTTTTCCTTAAATTTCTCCAATTCAATCAGAAAAGTGTGTCTACAATGGCACAATCTTTCTGCTTTTCAAAGAGGGTAACATTTTACTCTTCGTCTTCACAATTCCTCTGCATATTCTAGGAATCTAATCCTTTCACAAGCTTACAGAGTGTCATTAAATATTTCTTTCTTGTATTTTTTCTTTCTCTGCCCTCTAGATTTTTTTCTTAGATGTATAAGTACAATGTTTTTTAAAAAGCTTTAGCAGATTATGCTGTCTCTATAGTAATTTTTTTCTTTAGCCAAAATACCTGGACATAATACTCTGTGCTGCTCTGTGCTTAGTCACTCAGTACTGTCTGACTCTGGCTCTTTGTGATCTCATGGTCTGTAGCCAGCCAGACTCTTCTGTTCATGGGAATTCTCCAAGCAAGAATGCTGGAGTGGGTTGATGTGCCTTTCTCCAGGGTATCTTCCCCACCCAAGAATTGAACCAGGGTCTCCTGCATTGCAGATGGATTCTTTACCAGCTAAGCTACCCGGGAAGCCTGACATAGTACTCTACCATAGTTCAATTCTCATTTAATTCCACCTGATGGTATTCTACTTTCTACTTATTATTCCAGAGTGAAAGTCACTCAGCTGTGTCCGATTCTTTATGACTCCATGGACTCCATGGAATTCTCCAGGCCAGAATACTGGAGTGGGTAGCTTCTCCCTTCTCCAGTGGATCTTCCTAACCCAGGGATCAAACCCAGGTCTCATTACAGGGGGATTTTTTTTTTACAATCCGAGCCACCGAGAAGCCCATTATCCCAGAAAATGACTGCAGATAAGGTTACTAAATTTCAAACAAAATGATGTGTGGTTATTTCTCATACTACTTAATGTATTTGCATTGTTTAACACTGGTGTTGAACACTGCTGTTACTTCTCAAAATTATTTCTTTCTTACTCTGCAGGAAACTGTTTTACATTTCTATTATTTTAACATTTCATTCTTTGTCTCTTTTATTCATCTCAACCGCAGTCTCAGAATATAGGTGGTGGTTGAAAAAACTGTACACATTTAAAAGAAAAAATAATAGGAAAGCAATAATATTTCAGTTGAAATAATAAGACATATGAAATCAATTGGTAATGCCATGCAATTACCTGAAAACTTTTTGAACATCAAAAGAGGAATATCATTGAAAATTTCACCATAATAAATTTAAATTAAACCTTCAATTTAATTTTAAATTAAACCAAATTAAAACTTCATATATAATATGTACAAATGCATGATAATTAGTGAAGTTTTGAGTGTATATATTTATATATATGTTCATATACAACTTTTATTGATTATAAGAGATGTTAGAGTTTCTTGTAGACTATTTATAATTCACTCTGAAGATCTATAATGGACCTAAGATATCTTAGAATCTAGGAATACATATTGACTCCTCATTTATAGTTATCATTTCCTTATGTATTAGATTCAGTTCCAAAATAATATCTCCTTTAATTATTTCCTGTTCTTTCAAAATAAACATGTTTCCACTTATAGGGCACCATAGAGTGCCCATCAAAAGACTGGTATGCCATATATTTGTATTTGATGTTTGTGAATGTGTGTGTGTGTGTGTGTGTGTGTGTGTGTATATATATATATATATGGTGGATGGTGAGAGAAGAAAATAATGCCATTATAGGAAGTAACCCATTTGACAAAAGAACATCATTAAGTTGTAATCTACTGAGTAAAACACCTTGTCAATCAGTCATGCTGTTGTATTGTTAACAAATTATGGAGTGTATGAAAGAAAGTCAATGTCCAGAGCCAAATGACAGCCATTTTATTATATTGGCATGATGCTACAATTATTGAAGTATGATGTCCTCTTATAATCTCTACATATTTGAAGAAATTAAAACTAGTGTAAGAGTAGAAATGTTAACACAGAAATACTGTGGAGAAAATTGAATAGGTTGGGTTTATTTGATTTTAGAAAATGATAGATGATATAGGCTTCAAGTATAAATTGTAAAATTAAACTGTGTGAGTTAATTACAAGTACTTGTTAGATATTCAAAATAATTGATGCACAATCTTAGTGGTTATGAGAAGATATAGCAGTCTCATCACTTTTGTCAGTATATTTATCAGTTAGAATGAAAATTCCGATAAAGGTGAAATATTAAGCCAAATTATAAATGAAGTTAATTATGGCTTAGTAAAACTGTGCCGATAGTATCACAAGGCAGAGCATGATGAATTTCCAAATAAATGGAGTTAGAAGCTTTCAAAAAGTATAATGATGCTTTCTTATCCACCAGTAACATCAATGTAAGAATAAGGAAAAGTGGTTTGAGATTTCTTTTTTTTTTCAAAGAATTAGAATAAGTGATTTCAAAAAATGTTCTTCCTCATTTGACAAGCTGTATTATGAACTGGTTAAATAATTAAAGAGAATAACATCTGAGCTAGGTTGTAGGACTTGAGTTACTCTAAATATACTAGATGATTTCTTATCAACATTAGAGTAATAGATACACTGAAATGGTTGGAAAGAAAAAAAACACGGAGCAGTAAATATGTGACGAGGTCAGCAAGGTTCTTCTGTGTATACACCTAGAGTTTCAGGTTTAATGAACTATATGTAAGAAAAAACAATATAATAGTAAAAATACATTAAAAAAATAAGATGATAAGCACAGGATAATGGGAAGCCAAATTGGAGACAGATTCCTGAGTAGTAGTGACTGTCAGTGATTCATATTCATAATATGTCAGAAGAACTCTGATAGAAAACAGGTTTTCTCAGGGAGAGCAAGATGTTCTATAGAAACAGGTACTATAGCAAGAGCAAGAAAATAAATTTTAATATAATCATAACAAAATAGATTCAAAATACTACATAAGGAGATTTATTGGTATAAAAACATAGAAAGACTTTGATAATGCAATTTTCAACATAGAGTCAAAGAAATCATGGCTATAACAAAAGAACCAACATATTTATAGAGAAAATCAAGTAGATATGCTAGATTTTAATTTGTAATTCTAAAAATAATAAAATTTGATATTTTATGTGAAAGTCAACAATTTTATTTATATTAGTAAAAGAATAGGTGTGATTATCAAATTATAAAGAAAGCAAAGGTATCAAAAATTCAATCTAAAACAGTCTTTAAAGGAGTGCAAAAACTGATATGAAAACAAACAAGAAAATGAAAGTTCTAAAAATCAGAAAAATCAATATTATTTTAGTTAGACTAAACCATCCTGTTAAAAGATTCTAATTGATAGACTGAAAATGGCAATGGTATAATACTGTTATAATAAAAATATGCTTTTACCAGATATACAAATATAGTAGTCCAAAAAGTTGCAAGTAGGAAAAATTAACAGCCAAACTGACAGAACAATGTAAATATTAGACAAATTATGCATTGACAGGAATAAAAAAGATTTTTGATATATCAGACAAAAACAATCAATAAAAATATAGAAATAGGTTGGGGGTCACTTTGGCTGTTGTTATGTTCATTTGTAAAGTTAGGAGTTTGAATAAATGTTTCTCAAGGGCTAATGAACCATTTTGTGACTCTATTTTTAAAAACAAATTCAACACAAATTATGTGTGTGTATGTGTATTAAGTAAGATTAAATTTGCTATAAAGCTCAGAGGAGAGTTACCCCTTAGTGTGCATGCTAAGTTGCTTCAGTTGTATCCAACTCTCTGAGAACCTATGGACTGTAGGTTCCTCTGTCCATGGGATTCTCCAGGCAAGAGTACTGGAATGGGTTGCCCTATCCTACTCCAGGGGACCTTCCCAACCCAGGAATGGAACCTGCATTTGTTATGTCTCCTGCACTGAGGCAGGTCCTTTACCACTAGTGCCACCCGCTTAGGATTACCCTTTAATTGGTTTATACTGTGAAGAATCTTTTTTTTTTTTTTATGAAGTATTTTAATTACTTTCTAGTTTATGCCTTAAGAAGTTTGGCTTTATTTAGAGTGAGTTTTATTTAAAATGAACCACAGCCATGGTTCAATCTGCTGGAAAGTATTTTTAAAATATAATTGGCATCAAGTGCACTTTAGTGAATCAGGATTCCTGTCATAGATTCATTGGAAAGTAAAATTTTTGCCAGATTCTATCACAAAATTACCATATGGCATTAAGATACCCAATTTTGCCAGAAAAAAATTCTTAATCAACGTTAACTATTTCTGTCATTGCTATGAACAAGTGTGTCAGGTTGGCAAACTGAGTGTTTTCCCCACCCTTCTGGAGGCCATCATTATGCTCAACTGTTGCTCTTGAATGGAAAGAAAATGGAGGTTGAGGTAATGTCTTCAAGAGGCTGTGTTTCTTTCTGGATAAGTTCAGTTCAATTCAGTCTCTCAGTCGTGTCTGACTGTTTGAGACCCCATGAATTGCAGCACGCCAGGCCTCCCCGTCCATCACCAACTTCCAGGGTTCACTCAGACTCATGTCCATCGAGTCAGTGATACCATCCAGCCATCTCATCCTCTGTCATCCCCTTCTCCTCCTGCCCCCAATCCCTCCCAGGATCAGGGTCTTTTCCAATGAGTCAACTCTTCATATGAGGTGGCCAAAGTATTGAAGTTTCAGCTTCAGCATCAGCCCTTTCTGGTTATTTGACTATATATACATTTGACCCTCCTACTCTAGTATTCATGCCTGGAGAATCCCCTGGACAGAGGAGCCTGGCAGGCTGCAGTCCATAGGATCACAAAGAGTTGACACAACTGAAGTGATATAGCACACAAGCACATGCTTTAGTTTCTTAACCTCTGTATGCTACATGCTTTTTTTCTCAAAAATGATGTACTACCTGCCTAAAATGACACTATTAGAAATAAAAGCGATAAACATAAACCAAAAATTAACAATGTGCCTGGTACAAAATGTATGCTAAAGAATTACTATCCATTTTTACTTCAATTATGGTGACAATAATCATTTAATTTAATGTTTCACAATAGATATCATAATCACATTAAATCCAACATCAAACTTTGACCACCTCCCTCCCCCGGCAAACTCAGAAGAGATAATTTCTCTTTTTTATAAGATTCTCAAATTGTCATAGGAGAGAATTCCCTAGTGGTCCAATGATTTGAATTCTGTGCTCTCACAGCTGAGGGGCCAGGTTCAATATCTGGTCTGGGAATCAAAATTCCACAGCTGAGCCGCCAAAAATCAATAAATAATTGTCAGGGGAAATTACAAATAAATATGTCAACCACCAAGAAAAGACCAGCACTATAATTTAGTGCTTGGTGGCCTCAGATCACAGAGTTTTCCATTCAAATGTGTAAAGTTAATTAACAATTCAGTGTTTTAATATGCATACATTATCTTAAGATATATGTTACTTTAGTAGCAGTTGCATGATTCAAATTTAACAATAAATGCATTCTGAATCTTTCTGATTCAAAAAATTCATTCACTTAATTCAAATAAGTTTGAAAAAGCAAGTTCAATTTTAATAATCATCAACTTTACTCTTTAATATAAGTATCTGAAAACTCTACCCTCACACCCTGTGGGAGCAGAAGGACATATAGGTTTTTTTTTTTTTTTTTTTTTTTTTTTTAAAGAAAAACAACAAAACAAACAGTAGAATATTGTGGCCACAATGGACAGTAGACAAACTTCTTTTAAACTTTCTTTAAATTTTAGTTTGTAGATCAAATTGTAAACTTCACATTACCCCTGACCTAAAGCAGTGCAGGAGGCAGATTCCAGCATAGTATATGCAGAATAACAGATGACACTTGGTAACATTGACTAACATGATAGAATAACTGTTGGAAGACAATGCAGGTGTGTCTCTTGTGTGTCTTCATGTTTTGGAAGAAAGGCACTGACTGTACAATTTTCCAAGTGCCTTTTCAAAGATGTTGAAGAGTGTACAACATTGAAAGTTAAAGTATTTCTCCAGAGCAAGAAGTAAGCTTGCTAGAGTCTTTGAAAGTAGTGATGTTGCCTCTTCTCAGAGCAAAAGGCAAGCATGGCTAGCCATTATGGAAGCTTTAGATTCTTAATCTTTCGGATCCTCTCCTGTAAGACAACCTACTGCCTATAGCATGGGCAGATTTCATCTAGCCCTTTTGGTGTTGCCTTGTGAGATTCAGGGCTCAGGTAACGAACACAAAATTTCATGAGCTCCTCTGGCTCATGCAGTTGCTCGGAGTAATAATCTGTCTTCACTTCTGACTCAGGAGTCTCTTGAGTCAGAAACAGTTGCAGCCTAACGCGTGTGTGTATGTGTGTGTGCACGTGTGCGCACACGCATGTGTTCAGTCGTCCAACTCTTTATGACCCCGTGGACTATAACCAGCAGGCACCTCTGTCTATAAAATTTTGCAGGCAAGAACACTGGATTAAGTTGGCATTTCCTCCTCATGGGATCTTCCTGACCCAGGGGTTGAATGTGGGACTCTTAGTCCTCCTGCATTGGCAGTCAGACTCTTTAAAATGAAGCCACCTGGGAAGCTTGACTTGTTAGCTTGTAGATAAAGTGTCTTACGACTCAAAGTTCTTGAAAAGAATAAGGTATGTTTTGCAATGGCACCCCACTCTAGCACTCTTGCCTGGAAAATCCCATGGACAGAGGAACCTGGTGGGCCGCAGTCCATGGGGTCACTAAGAGTCGGACGCGACTGAGCAACTTCACTTTCACTTTTCACTTTCATGCATTGGAGAAGGAAATGGCAACCCACTCCAATGTTCTTGCCTGGAGAATCCCAGGTATGGGGGAGCCTGGTGGGCTGCCATCTATGGGGTTGCACAGAGTGGAACACGACTGAAGCGACTTAGCAGCAGCAGCAGCAGCAGCATGTTTTCCAAACTTACAAAAGAAAAAATATTCCTCAACGTAAAGTTTAAATATAGATACATTCTAACCTGTATTATAGAAAAAAAAGTGACATATAATTCAACCATAGACACTGTTAAAAATAAAAATAAACCACCTTTAAAATTGAAAAGTATAGGTAATATTAAAATAACAATGAAAGAGTTACTTGCATGAAGAGCAACAAATAGAAACTCAGTGAACTCTATTTAAATCAAAGAAAGCTCTAATGTAATACTTAAGTATTAAAAGTAGAAGTGGAGTAGAAGAAATGGAGCAGCCCTCTTAGTCAACAAAAAAGTCCAAAATACAGTACTTGGGTGCAATTTCAAAAATGACAGAATTTATTCTCGTCATTTCCATGGCTTACCATTCAGCATCACAGTAATCCAAGCCTATTTAATCCAAGTCTATGTGTCAACCACTAATACAGAAGAAACTGAACTTGAATGGTTCTTTTAAGTCTTACATGACCTTCTAGAACTAACTCCAAAAAAATATGTCCTTAAAGAGAAGCTAAAGGCAAGGGAGAAAAGAAAAGATATACCCTTTAGAATACAGACTTTCAAAGAATAGCAAGGAGAGATGAGAAAGCCTTCCTCAGTGATCAGTGCAAAGAAATAGAAGAAAAACATAGAATGGAAAGGAATAGAGATATCTTCAAGAAAACTAGAGTTACCAAAAGAATATTTCATGCAAAGATGGGCACAATAAAGGACAGAAATGGTATGGACCTAACAGAAGAAGAAGATAATAAGAAGAGGTGGCAAAAATACACAGAAGAACTATTAAAAAAAAAAATCATGATGACCCAGATAACCACAATGGTGTGACCACTCACCTAGAGCCAGACATCCGGGAGTGTGAAGTCAAGTAGGCCTTAGGAAGCATCATTAGGAACAAAGTTAGTAGAGGCGATGGAATTCCAGCTGAGCTATTTTAAATCGTAAAAGATGATGTTGTGAAAGTTCTGCACTCAATATGCCAGCAGATTTGGAAAATTCAGCAGCAGATACAAAACTGGAAAAGGGCAGTTTTTTTTTCCTATCACAAAGAAAGGCAATGCCAAAGAATATTCAAGTTCAGTTCAGTTCAGTCGCTCAGTCATGTTGGACTCTTTGTGACCCCATGAATCG
The DNA here is from genome assembly GCA_006408695.1 of Aepyceros melampus. Taxonomy (NCBI): domain Eukaryota; kingdom Metazoa; phylum Chordata; class Mammalia; order Artiodactyla; family Bovidae; genus Aepyceros; species Aepyceros melampus. The sequence goes on from SJXQ01009352.1 coordinate 73,781, forward strand.
CAGCACACCAGGCCTTCCTGTCCATCTACAACTCCCAGAGTTCACTCAGACTCATGCCCATCGAGTCAGTGATGCCATCTAGCCATCTCATCCTCTTGTCGTCCCTTTCTCCTCCTGCCCCCAATCCCTCCCAGCATCAG